>JAMQGT020011878.1:0-97034 GCA_024447675.2 Pterophyllum scalare | reverse complement strand
TACCGCCACACATACAGTAGTTCTTACTGCCTTATGCATCACTAAGAAAACTATCCCCATAAATTGGAAATCAAAAACTAATCTGTGTATTACTCATTATAAGAATCTACTTTTAGAGCACATTAGTCTGGAAAGAATGTCTGCCACCTCTAAAAACCAGTTGGACAAATTTGAATCTCTCTGGTCCCCACTGATCAGCTCCATCACTTAGTGGTGGTGGTGCCTGGGGTCACCCGTTTCCTGGTTGGGCCCATCCCTGTGCCGGAGGGGTCTGTGCCCCCTTGGGCGCACCGCTGTATGGGGTGGGTTGGCCCGCGTCGGAATGTCTGGTCGGCACTCCGGGATTCTGGGGTGGGTGGGGGGGCACTCAGGTGAAGGAACAGCAGTTTCCCACTAGGGACCGATTGGTCCTGGACTCAGGACCACTGTGTGTTTGTATGTGTGTGGATGTGATGTTTGCTATAGTTGTGTGTGTATGTGTGATGTTTATTGTAGTTGTGTGTGTGTGTAATATTTGTTGTCTTTTGTATGCGTGTGGGGGTGTGTGTTTGTGTCATGTTTGTCTATGTGTGTTTGTGTCATGTCTGTCTGTGCCTTGAGCATGGTGGTGCCCTGGTGGTGTGGCCACTTCAGGCCCTGGACCTGCCTTCCCTGCACTGCGTTTGGGTGTAGGGAACTGGGAGGGCGGAGGGCAGGAGTCACCCCTCCCTATCGCTCCCTACCGCTTCCGGCTGCTCCCCACTGATTGTCACTGCCGCCCCTGGGGTGTGGGTGCCCGTGGGTCCCAGGGTGCATGGCTGGATGTCTTGGCATGACTTTGACCCGCTCCCTTGGCGGTTGTGGTGGTGACTTGGGCCTCTTCGGCGTGGGGGGGGGGGGCTCTGCTGGGTGTCGGGCAGTCCTCGGGTGCCTGGGGCCGCGTTCTTGGCTCGTGCTGGGGGTGCCAGCCTTTTTGGGGGAGGGGTGGGGCTGCTCATTGCCTCTGGCTCTCTTGCCCTTTGGCCGTGGGGGCTCCGTCTGGGGTCTCTCTCTCCTTCCTCTTCTGGGGTGTGCATGCGGTTGCCGTCAGGATGTGTGACCTCAGGTCTTCTGAGCTTCTAGTGGGCCATGGATGGCCCGGGTCCCCTGGGTCCTTCCCTGTTTGCCTCTGGATAACGGGGGGCGTGGTTGCAGTTTCTTGCCCTCATTATTGAGTACATTCCATGACAGAGGCACATACACAGGTATGTATGTATATCTACCTTCCTTTGATTTTTTCCCCCTTTGTTTTTCTTTTTTTTTTCTTTCTCTTTATCCCTCTTACCCCTTCCTTCCTGCCTGTCAGGACTGGCATAAATAAATAAAATAAAGAGTAGCCTATAGAAAACTTATAGAGCTGTTCTTGTAAAAGCAAATATGTCTGGTACACCAGTGCACTCGGATCATCATTCTGATTGCGAAAACTGCCGGACATGGCAGGCTTAAAAAATAAATAAATAAATAAAATAATATGATATGATATATTTTCTATGTTCTATTGAGATTTGCAAATCACTGAATTCTGTTTTTTATTTAAAGTGTACATAGTGTACCTAACTCTTATGGAAGTGGGGTTGTAATTATGGCAGTAAAGTCCACAAACGTGTTGAATAAAAACACACTCTGAGTTGGTGGTTTAGGAATCTAAAGACTGGATAAATGCTAGTTTGATCAGCCCACGCGATCGCCGAATGCACCAGCAGTAGATATCACAGCCGTGAGGGTTTTGTTTAGCTAACACTGAACCTGTTGTTCTCACTTTAGTTTAAAGCTTTTTCTCCAGTGTTACTGCTGTTGTGTGAAGCCAGCGGAGTGTGCAACAGTGAATGGGAATAAAAAAAAAAAAGAAGCCTGTAGTAAACTGACTGAGCTTGTAAAAGCATCAGCAAAGGTCACAGCTGTTTGGGAATTTAATTATTTACATTTTGTCATGATTATAGTTTTTACAGATTCTGCCTGGGAGATATAAGGATAGTCATAAAAATGTTTGGGGGGGGGGTGAAAAATTAGCTGCTGCTTTTAGTCCATAAAGCAGGAAAGCAAGCACTGCAGGGTGTGCATAATGTACAGTATCCAAATGAAAAAATGCATGCACACATAGACCATCACTACGAAGTGTATTGCTTCTGCCAGGACCCACTGCACACCTCTTCCGTGTTCTTTTTAGTACGTCATAATTTATATTAAGGTATGCACGCTCTGTATATCAAACACCATTTCTTAACAAATATTTCTCTTTTTTTTGAAGGGGGCTAATTAATGGAATCAGTCTAACTTGATGCTGAGAAATCTGTGTGACAGAAACGAGAACAGGATTTTACTCTGTGGCAGGACCCATTTGAGTCAAACGCTCTTATGCCAAATGACCAGCAGAGGGCCACAAAACCCAATAATTGACACCTCTCATCCCTCCAGCCTGCAATGGTCTGCTGAAGTTTAATTTGGGCTTTTGGGAAGGAGTGAAAATGAAATTTCATCCCTCTGATATCTTCCAAAATCTCAAGACAAAAATACATGCTTGTTCATTTTTTGCCAACAAATTGCATTCTACTCATCTTATCCTCTGATTTGAATGCAGCTTGATATTTTTGCAATTCTAAGCATGTTTTCTTAACATTTGCTGTGCCGTGTCTAAAGCTGCTATATGCATGCATGTTTCAGCAATTAATGAAACACCGCAGCTCACTTTATACTGCAGAAACCCCTGAACTAAAATGACCACCAATTACACATTGACCCAAACTGTCTCCATGTTAGTCCTGCAGAATGTAGGCTGGAATTCAGGACAAGAGCAGACACAGAGAGAAATGGAGAGAGTGCAGGGGGGGACAGACATGCAGAGCGACAAGCACCGCGAGCAAAATAAAACAGGAAATCAGAGAGCAATAGACCGAGGGACCATGTGGCAGAAGGCTAGCGCCCCGAGGCTCCCCCAATCTCTCCCAAAGCTACTTCATCAGCAAAACAAGCTGTCCTCTTTCACCAGAACTCACGTCAGCCGCGCTCATGGGTCACGACGGGTTCACGGTTTGCTGTGTTACCTGAGAGTGGCTCATAGATCACCAGTCAATAACAGGAGATGAAGAGTAGAGGTGGACCCCGACCCGATCACAATAGCGTCAGCCCCTTTGTTGAAAACACAAAAGCAGCGTTAGGTTTTAATTAAAAGTTGTCCCAGGTGAACAATAAGCAGGATATTGCCCAGGTAGTCATCTTTTGTTGCAGTTTGTTGGGGGGGGCGTATATGAGGATGACTGGAGTGGCATCAAATGAACATCTCTGGAGAGCAAAACAGGTGTTCAAAGGATGGAAAATTGCAAGGCCAACGTTATCAGTATCTTTCATACCGCACTCATGACTCAGACGGGATAGGTAAGAGAGGCATGATGCTAAGGGGAAGGGCACCGGATGACAAATGGGATTGGATTGCTAATAAGATTTTTCTCCTTTTTTTTGGCTCAATAATAGATCAATGGGGTTCAGGCAGCATGAGTAATGCATGTGGGAGAAGAGTTCGCTTGTCTTCCACTCAAGGACAAAAGGTTTCCATGCACAGTGTAGTTTGTGATGAGGGTGTAGTTGATGTAATTTAAAATGGTTAAACAGATCTAACGGTGGAATGTCGGGGTATGTTGGCTTCATTCAAATTAATCAAATTGTTAGTGCGTGAAGGTTAAAGCGATGTCAAAAACACACCTTATACGTACCCTGCTGCTGTAATACCTAAGCTCCACTCATCCGTCCTCCAAATAGTTTATGATTTACTGCCGTAGCGACATATCCTGCCCATGCTCATCAAGCAACCCGTTAGGCCCCGCTGTTAGATTACCATGTAGCCAACTTTTTCTTTATGAAAATAGTGTTTTTATTTGAATCTTTGTAATGGAGCAACATTGTCAGAAAACCCAGACTTGTGATCAAATGTAGCTAGGGCCACTGTGACACTTGTCAGTCTGGTTTGGAAGCTCTGATTTTAGCGTTTTAGCCACTGTTGTCTCTGTTGCCGTTACATGCTAAGTAGTGCAAATCAACTTACTAATGAACTATTAGAGTTTTACAGTGGAAGAGGTCAAACTTTCTGCTAAAGCTTATCACATGTCACAGGAATGCTACCTTTCTTTGGTATATCTACAGCTATTGTAATGTTCTTTAGCTATACAGCTATATCGAGCAGAACCATTTAGGCATCAAGCTCAGTGACACACCAATGGGTAATGTGGCATAGCTACATCCATCTTTATGACACTGACTCACTCTTGGAGATGACTTTAAGTGACCACTATAAGAACTGCAGTTTTGTTTTGTTTTTTTTACTTAAGTTTGTGTTTATTTTAAGCCACATATGCTACACCTGAAGTTTGCAGAAGAAATAATGTAAGACTTGTGCGTTTCTGTCCTTTCCTGTCAGATCTTTGTACTCACTCAGGTGGCCATTGGAACCTGTTTTCTTACACTCTGTCATACATGGGAAGTGTGTCGCCCTGAGGGGAATGGGATCAAATCCGACACCTGCCATGTTCCCCCGTCCTGGTACGCCTTTGCATCTGGCTGCCGTGCGTTCACCTTTGCCCTCTTGTCACAAATGGTGTAAAAGTAAAAAAACAAACAACTGAAAACAGCAAATATCAAAGGCCAGTCAGAATTAATGAATAAAACTGAATGTAGATGCTGAGATGTGCGGAGCATCTTTTAAGAAAGGCTTACACTTGAACCGTGACTTTAAAGTCCGCAACGCTGGGCTCCATCAGTGACATTTGGCGTAAGAGGATCCAATACAGCAGGAGTCACGATAAAAAGCATGAACAACAAAGAGATTTGAAATTAAAACAAGTGGTTAATTCCTGTTGTGCTCAAAGCAGTTCAGGTTCAATGGCCTGCAGTGCTGCTCTATTATGCCTTTGAAATTCTTTCCTTTTGCACATTACTCAAGCAAACAATTACAGTATGCAGCAAAGTGTCTCATTACAGACTGTAAATCCTTGCTAAACAATTTGGAGAGGTAGAAAACAAACTTGTTAAGAAGGGTTTAACGATAGCTTGCTGAAGGGTGAAATATGGTTTTGCTCGAAAACTTACACTGTGGAACATATTTATTCTTGCCTCATCATGTCTGTGAAGCTGAATGACAGTTAGTGTTAAAATACCTTTAATGACTGTGTTCAGCACCTCAGTTAAGTGTTATCCGACCTAAAAACCTTCGAAGTGTTGTGGTGCTACATGGCACAATTTTTTTTTCGCTTTGTCCGTCATTGCATAACACCACAGAGACAGGTTGGACTGCCAGAGCGTAGCAATCAAACATCCTGCAAGCCTGGACCTGAGTCAAATTAGCATGCTCTCCTTTACACGGCACAGCCTCGTACTTGTTTTTCAGAAAGGTAGGGTTTGGAACTCAGGGGTAGTATTCTTTTTCGTGACACTGCTAAGTCATTATGTTAACATAAGGCAAAAGTTGCTGAACGAGCGCTCGGGTGATGAAAGGGCCTGTCATCAGACAGCTTAAACGTCAGCCTGTGTAAATAGGAACCAAGTTGCACAAGTTTGCCTCGACTTCATTATGTTTTCATTTTGATTGATGTCCAATGTATTATTTAATCCTTCTAAATATCACTCAGTTTGTTTACATCCAAAGGAAGTCCCACTGATTCTTGATTTATCTTCCCTCCCATCCCTACCCTGGCCTAAGTTTCCATCATCCAACAAGTCCAACCACCGATGGAAAAGTACAGGACTTGTTTGGTTAGAGGACCGTGAACAGGAAAAGGTTTTTAAGGTGATAAGAGTAAATCCCTCTATGTGTTTGTGGGTGATTGGGCACTCCATGGTCTGATGCTTCAAGCTAACAATAGCTGAGTGATAAGAGACAACCAGCAATATCAAAAGTATAGAGAATGACTTCTCGCCTGGATTGAGGCATCTCATTGCTGCAGCAATTTTTTTTTCTCCAAGAATCACACTAAAGGAACTTTAACATCAGAACCAGACCACAAAAGCATTTGAGATTATCAAAAAGACTCTTCGCTTTGGGAATTTTCCGATTGAGTAGTTCTGCCAAAGTAGCAATCAGGCTGATAACGAGGATACTTTGGTTGGACAAGCTGCTCTGCGAGTGCTCTTCTGCTTAGCTAAAGGGGTACTCTGGGGCACTCAGTTGCTCCACTGATTAAGTATTCAAATGTCACCTTAGGGGCTAGGTAACAATTCAGCCTGTAATGATGTGCAATAAATAAAGAAGCACTTTGATCAGAATAGGATTGTTTTTGCATCCACAATAAGTTATATTTAGCCTCTATTCTGTTCTGGGGGAGAACAGTAGCAAGACCTAATCAAGGAACAGAGCAAACTTTAACAACAGCCATGACGGAACATGACATCGATTAGGCTTGAACTAGTATGAATAGCACGGAGCATTAAGTGCTGGGATGCGGGTAGGATTTCAAAGTGACTAACACAGGAAGTAGCAAAAGTCAGCTGACCCAACAGGATTACTGGCTAAACAGGATTCTCTGACCTACCAGAAGTAATGTTATGCTTTGCTCATTTTTATGAAAGGCTATATTGAGAAATTTGAAGATATAGTCAAATCTTACCCATCAAAGAATAGCAGAGGCACGCAAACGAGCTTACAGCTTTCTGGACATCTTTATCTCTGCTTGAACTCAGAAAGGCTGAATTATCTCCTGCTTGTCAGTGACATACAGCTAGCAAAGCTATCTCCACTGGATCTCCTGTTTGACACATTCATCGTCTCAGTCACAATAAATGAAGGGGTAAAAACAAAGCCACTGAAAGGAATGCAACTTGTAATAAATAGCTGTTGTGTAGAGTATCAGTGGGGAATACATGATGCTGAGCTATAAACTGAAGTCACCTTGACAATGTGCGAGTCAGTCATTACATTGTTTAACCACACAGAGCGTACAGTCCAAGCATAAAAGCGTTACACAAGACTTAAAATACAAATTTCTATTTCTATTTGACTAAAGGGTGCAGCCTAAACTTGAATTGATGGGTTAGATTATTTTACTGAGTGTAAATATCACAAGGATGTTTGTAAAGGTGGAGCATAATGCACAATATGCAGCACTTTCAGAGCGGGTGGAATATGATTATTTTTGCCAGGAAGATTTTTGGAGGAAAATCTAAATCAGTGCAGAAGAGTGCAGATCACTTGAACATAAAAAGTCCCATTTGTAATATATTTTTGAAACTTTTAAAATGGATGTTTTGAGCTCCAACAGCATGCAATGTTTACTGACCCTAATCCCACACAGCTCTCGCCTGCAGACTTTTACTTACACGACCAGTTTTTCCACGACTGAAAGCTCGAGGTGAATGCCGAAAAAGACTCGGTGGGATTCAGAAGTTTGGGTTGGAAGGCCTGTTTCTGATGGCGCTCCTTTTTGACAGGAGAAATAGCAAGGAGCAAGACTAAATTTACCCAGTCTGGGCCTGGCAAGACCTCTTCTTCTTCTTTTTTTTCTCCTTTTCCTGATGCAGAGCATGTGAGACATCTCAGACTGCAGCACACAATTTGTGCAGCAGAGGACTGTGGGTGGGCCAGCTCCTTGGGCCAAGACAAAAACACACACAGATGCAAAAGGATCTTCATTATTTGTGAAGAGATTCTCATTGCAGATAAGCAAAAGCCACTCTGTCTTTGGAATCTCATCACGTGGCAGGGTTTTTACTCTTGGCTTCTTGGGTTCTGTGGTCCTACACTGAGGATGACTAATAGTGACATCAGAAGGACTAAAAGGTATATCCCTCTGCAAAATATATATGCCTTTAGGTCCAAACGAAGCCAAGAATTCATCAACCATATAATATGAGCTTCCTACATTGCAGCAGAAAATATGTCCTTGATGGGAGGGGGGCAAACAGCTGTGGAATACATTGATGATAATTGTGCATATTGTTACAGAGCTATTATGCAAAATATTATGTAAAAAATCCTGTTTAGCAAAGGAAGGTTCTTCAGAAGACACTCAAGTTTCTGAAAATACAAGCCTGAAAAAAGCTGTGACTTGAGAGCTCTTAAATTATGCATAAGAACAGTTGTAGCCGAGAAACGGGCAAACCCAGATATACGTTAAACAACTGCATTCCCTTACGAAAGTGCACATTTCCTTAGCATTCAGCCATATTTTCAACCCACACCCAATGTGAGAAGAGTCAAATGAAGTCTTGCTTTTGCCTTTGGCTAATGCCGCCGTGCCCTTAAATTTCTCCGGGCTGTCTTTCGGCTCACATCCTCAGCTGCTCCATCAGACAAGTGGGAGGTATGCAGTTGCGTGGATACAATGTCGGATGCGTCCCCGTCAAAGTACTATAGAAGTAACGGGGGGGGGTAGCATTGCATTTACTACTGATGGGAGCGCTCTGAGGAGGTGAGGACACGGGCTCACGCTGTGGATGCTGCGGAGCTTTTTTCCGCTCTTAAGTAAATGACGACTGTGATAAAAAGAGGACAGATGTTTTGCCAGCAGACGCTTCCTTTGCGAGTGCCACCCTACTTTTCTGTTTGTGAGTTTTTAAAATCATTGTTTCCAGTACACAAAATGCTACACCGGGATGCATACACTGGAGTCTGGAGCTCCTTGGCTTAGTATTTGAAAGTCTACAGTGGGGAAATCTTGGGCGACCCCAGTAAAAACAAACATTGAAAGAAATCCAAGGTTTGGAGCATCAGTGTTTACAGACAGAAATGCATCAGAGGGAACACTACTGTACTACTGACTAATTACTTTCAGGACACTGCTGCATGCAAATGCTGCTAAGTTATATTGTGTAGCAGAAGAGTTCTCTGTAGTGGACATGGGCAAAAAAAGAAAAGAAAAGAAAAGAATTTTTAAAAAAAACTGAAGTCATGCCTTTACCCCAAGAAAATCTACAAAACTTGAGGTGAGAAGTTCATGTAGGAGCTACTTTCTCTACAGTGCAGAAGAAAGTGTACTTCTACCTGTGATGCAAGGTTCATGCTAGTGACAGCTTGAAAATACAGTGTATTGTCAAAAGTATTCACTGATCTACCTTCACGCATGCATGAACTTGAGTGACATCCAATTCTTTATCCACATGATGTCGGCCCACCCTTTGCAGCTATAACAGCTTCGACTCTTCTGGGAGGGCTTTCCACAAAGTTTAGGAGTGTTTATGGGAATTTTTGACCATTCTTCCAGAACTGCATTCATGAGGTCAGACACTGATGTTGGAGGAGAAGGCCTCACAGTCTCTACTCTTAATTCATCTCAAAGATGTTCTGTCAGGTTGAGGTCAGGACTCTGTGCAGGCCAGTCAAGTTCTTCCACACCAAACTCACTCATCCATGTCTTTATGGAGCTGCTTTGTGCACTGGTGTGCAGTCATGTTGGAACAGGAAGGGGCCATCCCCAAACTGTTCCCACAAAGTTGGGAGCATCAAATTGTCCAAAATGTCTTGGTGTGCTGAAGCATTAAGAGTTCTTTTCACTGGAACTAAGGAGCCGAGCCCAGCTCCTGAAAAACAACCCAACACCATAATCCCCCCTCCACCAAACTTTACACTGTTCTCCTGGCAACCACCAAACCCACACTCATCTGTCGGATTGCCAGATGGAGGAGTGATTCGTCACTCCAGAGAACACGTCTCCACTGCTCTAGAGTCCAGTGGCGGCATGCTTCACACCACTGCATCCAACGCTTTGCATTGTGCTTGGTGATGTAAGGCTTGGATGCAGCTGGTCAGCCATGCAAATCCATTTTCTACACACTGTTCTTGAGCTAATCTGAAGGCCACATGAAATTTGGAGGTCTGTAGTGACTGACTCTGCAGAAAGTTGGTGACCTCTGTGCACTATGTGCCTGCTGACCCCACTCTGTCATTTCATGAGCCCTACCACTTTATGGCTGAGTTGCTGTCATTCCTAATAACTCCCACTTTGTTTTAATAACACTAACAGATGACTGTGGAATATTTAGTAGTGAGGAAATTTCACAACTGGACTTGTTGCACAGGTATCATCCTATCACGGTACCACCCTGGAAGTCACTGAGCTCCTGAGAGCGACCCGTTCTTTCACAGATGTTCGCAGAAGCAGTCTGCATGCCTCGGTGCTTGGTTTATACACCTATGGTCATGGAAGTGATTGGAACACCTGAATTCAGTGATTTGGACAGGTGAGTGAACACATTTGACAATATAGTGTATGTAGACATAATGCCACCCCCACTCAGTTGAACATATATAATCATAACTATACCTTCCATATACAAGATGGGCATAACTTCTGGATCTCAAAAGAGGATGCAACAACCTGATTTTCATTTTTCTTTTGCCTGCCTGTTTCCACCTAGAAGTCTGGTTATAATCTCTATTACAGTCTATGGGAAAACACCTTTCTGATTCTTTTACTCTTTAACCTCAGTAATCACGTTCCTGATGGGTTTATGGGCTCAGGGACTAGAGCCAAGTCTTACTGAACAGAGCCTGATGTTCATTTTGGAAGTTATAGTCCACAAGGACAATAAAGCAGAGTACTCTACCTCGTGACCGACAAATAACGACCTTATGAAGATTCAGTATCCCTCGGTTTCTCGGTCATATCTGCCCAACACTCATGGCATCTTGTTTCAAAATGCTAAGATGGCAACAGTGAATCAGTTCATGACATCAAGGTGGCTGCATCCATCTTTTTATACAGTCTATGAGCAGCTTGGCAGATTTAAACAGCAGGAACCTGCTCACTGCAAGATTTGTGGATTTTTTTTTTTGAGTAATGATGATTTCTAGAAGTAGAAACTGATACTTTGTTTTTGTTTTCTTTTTTTTTATTATCATACCATTTTCAGCACCACAGTGAAGTGCAATTTAGTTTCATTATATTCAACAGCCAAACTGGCCAACTCGCACCAAAACAATCTAGATGGATAACGAGCACTACAGTGTAAAGTGTTTATCTTATTGTTTAGAAGCTCAAACACAGCCTGACAGTAACACACACAAGAAAATGAAATAGAAAATCTACCACTGTGTTCCATCCATCCATCCATCCATCCAAATGTGAAATTTGTAAAACAAGCGCAAGGTGCTGTTTGCAATGTAAACATAGTTTCGAATAACACAATTGAATCAAGTTATTCATGTAGACACCGATGCGCACATGTTCTCTTCCTCTGCTGTCTCACATTTCAGTGGAAGCAAGGTGGAAGTTTCACAAAGAGCATACCTTTTACCCACCGGGGTTTTACATTAAGCACGCCACCAACTGATGCCCCATCTGCTTGATCGGGTTCATATTTAATTTGATTATGAACAAAAAGTACCTCATTCTGTGATCAAACGGCACATCATCGAGACACGAGTAAATAATTAAACGTGTTGTGCCGTTGTTGGAATGACAGCTCCATCAGCACCTTGACTGGTGTTCTAGCCTCAGTCCACAAATACAAATAAAGACACTCATCTTATCGCTGTTTTTCTTGGATATTATCACCTGTATAATAAAGCACTGGAACATGTTGGAAACAGTAAAAAAAAAAAAGGGAAGTTATTGACGCAGGCACGTAAAGGCTTTGTGGCTTGTATTAATGGCATAGTATTATGGATTTCTTATTTTTCTGTCACATATACTGTTACAGTGGTGGATGCTCATATTAAACACAGTCGGTGTTTTAATCAGAGATCAGTGTGTGTACTTGTAATCCCTGTGAGCCAAAAACTCACAGTGGTTACTTGTACATACACTGATCTACAGACTGCTCTAAACACTTCGTGTCACTGACTTTTTTTTCCTCCACTCTTGGCTCGATATGATGTCACTGAGAGGGGACATCCCTAATATGGTCATCTCGGGGACACAGCTCCGTCTGTGAGTGCAGACGCCCCACCAACTTGCTGTTCAAGGGATCTGTTTTCGAATAAAGTTGGCCTTCATCAGAGGGGGATGGACAGCTTGAACAGCTTGCTTCACAGAGAGGACAGACTAAGAGGCTGTAACAAACTGTAAATCATGCAAAGCTACTCCAGCACATTCCAACTATCAAAAAGAAAATGAGTTGAAAACATAAACTGTATGTAAAAGATGGAAGTAGCCATCATGACATCACCTGTTTGTTTTGATCTCTGCATTTTGAAGCCTCGGCTTTAGTCTTCTGGCTGGTCTCTGTGTTCTCTGGTGTTGGTCTTTTTGGACCCATAAGTTACCACATTTTGTGAGAGGGTAGAGCGCCTTGGTCATCGGCTAATTCTACCAAGCTCTGTCATCAAGCTGAATTCTAAAGCTTATGAGTCCAATGCACAGACACATATATCTACTAATTAGTAACATACTAATAAAATATTAGAATTTCACTCACCAAAGCCACACCCCTAACTTTAAGCCCTACCAGTTTTCATACGTGATGAGCTATAAAAAAAATGTATCCACTGTACAGTTGTTATGAATGGAGAAACTACAAAGTGTCAGAAACAATGTTTGTATCAGGCTCAAACCAAACTTCTTAATGCTGTAAAGTTGAGTATTTTAACACAAGAGCGTGGGGATTGTCTTGCCTTTAGAGCCAACCTCAAGTGGCCTTAAGAGGAACTGCAATTTTTGACACTCCTGCATTGGTCCCCCCCCCAGTTGTTGCTTGATTTGAAGCATAATGGGCCCATTTTACTTGCTTTCTGCTGTGCCTTTTCCTCTAAAGAGGTTTTTTTTTTTTTGTAGTGAGGATCCTCTAAGAGGAAGCAGTATATTTACCAGAATTAAACATTAGGCTGGGGAGTTCTTTTGAGAGTGACTTTGCATTTTAAGTACACCACACGTGCTCATTATCACTGCCATTAATGCACTGTTTAATGTTAATTTTGTTTTGTCTAAATGTCTTAATCTGCTTGCAAGGTGACATCAAATTGTGTAAATGAATTAACTTTTTCTTTTTTTCATTTTGCATTTCATGACTAAACTCTACATTACAAGCCCCTGTGTATTTTTAAAGGTAGTAATTTTACAGTCATGCTTCCTCGGCTCTCCAACCACATCCTTTGAGAAGATCTATCTGGGTTGGGTCACTGATGAGGTCAAGCGATACACTTGCTCAGCTCTGTGATGTTCCAGATGGGAGTAAATTTTCACTAATCCTGTGACAAACCCACTTGGCTTTACTCGGCAGCCACACAAAACCGAGTGGGGGAGATCTTCCTGGCCCATCTGAAAGTGATCAGCGAGTAAGCTGCAGAGAATTACAACCCAGAGTTTTGATGCAGATGATCAGTTTGTAGTCCAAGGTTATTTTCAGTGGTTTTGATCTGTTATACTGTCTGCCCTTTTTTTCTTTTTAAGTCATCACACAGGAGCATGATCTGGAATAATAATGATCTTATACTTCTGCACCACAGGGAGGTTAAAGGTCAAGCCGAGCCACAACTCATCTGGAAGTGGAAGCACTTCAGAGTCTCGTTCAAGGGCACACAGTTCGCTGTGTGATGGAAGGTGTGTTAGTTTGCCACTGTGCAGGTCCCTCACTTCTTTTTTTCTCTCACACATGACCAATACTATTGTGTCAAATATGCTACCCTTGATTTATGTGAATACTGGACTATTACGTACATATTTTTTATACTATTGGACTATTAATCTGTTTTGAATGCCTTATCTGACTGATATAGCCATGCTTTGGGCTTGGTACTGCAGCCAGGCTATCAATGCAAGATTTTTTTTTCTTGGTGGGCCTATTGTGAGAATCTCCAAGAGGAGGAGCTCTGTTTCCCAGATGTATAAAATTGTCCGATATCTAGACAGAGAAGTACCGGAAGTTGCATGATTTCCCTTCATAAATAATATGTGACTTCAATTATTTTTGGTTAGCTGAGAGACGTTAAAAATAAATGAAAAAGAATTATATGTGGTTAATTATTATTTAATCGATGTTTTATACTAGAGAAATTACTTAAAAGAGGTTAAAAAAATACTGAATAAATAAATCCACAATTTTCCAGTATTTCAATCTTATTCTCCGGGCTTTTATTCTGAAAGTCACTGCGTGAGCAGCTGCCGTGTGCCGTGGCCGGCTTGACGCCGCCTCTCCTCGCTGTAGTCCACCTCTACAGCATGCAAATTACCGAGCAACTCCAATATACTGCAGATTGGTTAAGTACACAGAGCGCGCGGCGCACCGCGAGAGCAGAGCACGGCACGCGCTGTCACTATTTGAAGTTGAGCGTTAAAAAGAAAATTTGAAAAGAGAGGAAAGAATAGCCTCGCTTCAATGGCAACACTGTTTCATACTGCCGCCTCGAACCTGCAACTTCACCCTAATTGACTGTGGGCTGTGAGGAGAAAGGCTGCGGGCTGCTCATCATCCCGGGACCGGAGAGAAACCTCACCGCGAGCTCCCGGTGTATCGGAATAATTAGAGAGTGTGTGTGTGTGTGTGTGCGTGAGGAGGGAGAGCGGGGAGAGAGAGAGAGAGAGAGAGAGATACTCTGGACCCGCAAAGGAAAAAGAGGACTGACGGAGCCCGTGAAGTTTTCTACTGTGTCGGCCCGTTTTTAAGGAGCCTGGTGGACCGTGGAGAAAGTGTTACCCCCTCCTTTAAGGTGGTCGCTTTCCCGCATTAACTGATGGACCAAGTGCGGTGAAAATTTGGACTACCCGTCGTCTTTCTTCATCAGTTTTACCCGGTAAGTCTCACTTACTGTACGACGGGCGCATTTTCGCTTAATTAATTTGATAGCAATAAAGGACCAGGTGTGCGTTATGGAAAGTTTATTTCTGCGTTCTTGAAAATATGGGGTCATCTTAGATTATGAGGAGTCCGTGTCCATTATAGGTAGGATCTAAATAGCTAAAGAATATTGCAGTGCAGTAACCCTCCACTTTCACACCCACATTTGTAAAAAAAGAAAAAGAAAAAAGAAACCCTCCTATAAAACGTGCGGCATATTCAGGTGGAAATTGTCAGAAAGCACAGGCGGAAAACAGCAATAAATAAAGTGCCTGGACTTGACAGGAAAGGAACAGAGAAGGAGCTGTGAGTTTTCCTGAGGGGGCTCCATTACCTCCAGCACACCTGGCTGTCTGCCACACACAGTTACTGTACCTACGGCGCGGTGCTGCCCGGTGGTAATCCGGACTGGTGTGCCTGTGCGCTGCTTCTTAACACATAGAAAGAAAATCTAAATTAAAATAAAGCAAAACTTTGTAGCGAGTGGTTCTTGTTTTAATAGAGTTCCGCACGGAAACACACTGAAACTGCCTCACACGTCACCATATTCGCTTTTGGCGCTTGGCCCATAACTATTTACATCTGTGGCGCATGAATATTTATTCCTGTTAGTGGTCACAGGTGTCTTTTAATGAGCGCTGCGTCATGAATTGTGACAGAATCGAGCCAATCAGAAAGCAGAGCTTGCCAATTAATCTCATTACGTTTTACACGGCGCTGTTAACGTCCCTGTTCGCGCTCTGTATCACAGTTTAATAAATCTGCATTTATGCCTTACAGACCAGCACGATTGCTTTTGCCCCCCCCCCGAATTAGAGGAAGTGCGAGTTAATGGGGAAAGCGCTGTCTGATTATCTTTAAGTTTGCTTAATTGAATCTGGACCCCAATTTTTTGCTCGAATGAATAATGCTTAATAAGGTAATGCCACAGTTACAGGCACTGAGTGACATAATAATTTGATTATTAGTGTTTTTTTTAAACACAACTTTGCTGTGGTGCTTTCTGTTGTTAAGAGGTTTTTTTCCCTCCAGCTTTGCAGCAACATTGCCATAATAACCCCCCCCCCAAAAAAAAAAACAAAAAACAAAAACGCCCAGCCACAGGGAATTATAGAGGGGAAAAAAGAGCTGATGTTTACTTGTGGATATCAGGTGGTGCAGTGGTGGTTAGTCTCCTACAACTGAACAAACTGTTTGCAGTGAAGGGGAACCACAAATATGTGTTTGAATAGGTGTTGTTGTAATGATTTTAGCGACCAAGAGGAAATTGGCCTGACAGGTGCGAGCAGTCTGCAGATTTAGAGCCGGTTCAGGTCGAGAGTAGAGCTTCAGGCCATGGTGAAACTTTATTAGCACACACTGTTTGTCAGATAGAGAAATCCTGCAGATATATTGGAGAGCGGAGAGAAAGTAGGCAGCACGAGCCCACATTATGTTGAATCAGTCAAAAATAATAAAAAAATAAATAAATAAATAAAAAAAGAAGGCTGGAACAAGGGGCAAGGGAGTTGAACTATCTCATGCCTGTTGAGTGGGTGGATGTCATAATTATCATTTCTCCAGGATTGTGGTGGAGGAGGGCCGGGGGCGCTGGCAGAATCTCTCACTGATATGTGGGTGTAGCGGTGGTGTCGACCCTGTAGGGGCAAGCCACATCACTTCCAATCCAGAGGAGGAACGGGACAAGTCCTGGCGTAATTGGTGCCTGGGAACACTGCAGGGGCGCTCAGGGAAGTTGATAGACGGTCAGAACGAGCGCATAAACAAGGCAGCACAGAAACACATACGCACTCTGAAGCAATGGACTGCCGGGATGGGGGTGGAGGGGGGCTTTAATCTGCTATCCCATGTCAGGCTGAAATGAAACAACCCTTAGCCGGACGCAACAAGTCTTACCGTCTCGCATTCTCCGTCTCATTCTCAGTTTCAGCCCCTAAGGCTAAAAGCAGTATTAGTAGATGCACGCAACTGTTGGTTTGGAGACCTCCAAGGGGAAAGGGATAAAAGACTGGGAGAGAGGAAGGCTCTTTCCTGCCATCGAGCCATCGTTGGTATTCTGAGGCTGTGCGTCGCAGCAAGAAGGTGTCAATTTGCAGGTGGGACTTATCAGAAGGTGATAAGCACTTCCTGTAAAAATGCTTTGTAATTGTCAGGCGAGCCATTCAGGAGCATTTCAAGTGCATGTTTGAGATAGCACACTCCCCAACAACTACAACATTACAAAGGAGTGATTAAGGACAAACACTTGGAAAAGAAAAAAAAGCACTTAACATGCTTCTTGCTACACATAGCAGACACATCTGGGCCTAATCTGGGATAGTTTTGGCTCAGTTGTTTGGGGTAGACGTGGGCCTAACGTGGGTTATGAGATGTGTAGTGTGGCCCAAACGTTGCAAGATACTTAACATAAAGTCTGTTTACATTTATTTTTATTAGAAGGGAGCTTGAGGCCCATGGGCTAGTGGAGAGAGTTGTTGGTCGGCTTCCTTACCCTGAATTTCTTTCACTTAATGCAGTTCATTATTTAAATGTAGCAAGAGCACATTTTCAACACACCTTAATGGCTTATGGAAGTTTAGCATTGTTCAGTGTTTTGACACCAAACATTAATGCCAGCTGTTGAGTCTCCACCTATCTATGTTTCTATCTTTCCAAGCACTTTATGAATATTGTAAAACCTTCTGCAGGAAAAGTAGCACATAGAATTTGATGGGCTGTGGTTAGCATTCTGATGAAATGCTCAGCGAGCAGATTATTTTGAACAATAAACAACCCCGCTGCCTTTGTTTGAAGTGCAACACTCCCTTCTGTTGCACCAGCATCGCGTGTGATCTGTACACATTTCTTAAGGCAGATGTGCAGACAGCGCTGTGTTGCCTGTATATGCGTTTAATAATCTGCGGTTTCAGTTATGATTCTGAGAATTTCAGATGGCTCACAGTAATCCATCTCAAAAACAAACAGGGAATTATGGGTGGCGTTCAGTCTTACTTTTGACTTTGAAGCTTTTGTTCTGATAACAGGGTTTAGCAGGAGCTTAGAATGCTGTCCAGCTCCTTTTACTTCCCGCTGTAGCTTTCCTATTTAATTGGTCTTGAAAGGTCTTGTTTAGTTGGACGTCGCAGGTCATTTCAAGTCTGTGCAGTTGTTAAGTCGTCAGACACTCAATTAACGGGGGGGGGTGGGGTACAGGCTGAAAGCAAGACACCTTGAACTTAATCTGCATTGAAGTTGCTACCTTCTGTGTCCAGACAAGGATAATATAAAAATGTACCAGCTGTATCTGCCTTTTTAAAAAGACATCACAACTCGGGGGTTATTGATTTAAATCAAACACACTTGTACAGACTTGACATCTATCAATCTTTTCATCCTCTAACCATCCACTCCTGCTCAGTGGAGCCAGTCTGAAAATGTTTTTGACTATCAACCCATAAGCTTTGCCTCTGTCTGTGTGGACTGCTCAAGTCTGCTGTGTCTGATACTGGCTGTTCCAATGAGTCTTCTTATTTCCCTTGACCACAGACTGGATTTCCTTCAGGCAAATTTGCATCAGCCAAAGTGTCAGATGGGTGGAGTTTTAGTTCTACTGGCTCTGCATCATAAAGCAAGTTATACTGATTCCCGTATGACACAGTAATGAATTATGGAGGTGTCTAGTGAATAAATAGGGAAAGGGCTGAGCAGAGGGAGAATCAGACTTGGGGGTGGTGGGGGGTTACATGATCCAGCTCCCGCATGTTTCCCAAACATTCAGAGATAAATCTGACTTTGTGCTAATCCTATTACTTTTAATGCAGCTAAAAAAAGCTGCTCCACCATCTTTTCCATTTCTCTCATGAACATGCACGGGCTTAAAATGTGCATCCACTTGTGAAAATGTGCAGTCACTTATGACAACCGTTGTCTAGCTGCTGTCAGGTAAATATAAAACACATACAGACATGTTTGCATATGGCATGTAGATTTTTTATTTATTTTTGCTTGTAGTTGGCATCTTGATGAATTGTCACTTGATCACATACCATTCAGCTGTTACTAATGAACAGAGCCACTAGCAGATGTGGTCATAAAAAACAGCTTATGACTTCATAGTAATTTGTTCAGTTGGTAAACTCGTCATGTCCGTGCTGAAGAACAGTAAGCTAGAGTGTAGTACATAAGGCTGAATATCAAACTTTGATTTGTCAGTGGCACTAACCAAATTGTTAAGATAATCTCAAGTGTTAGAAAATGCCTCGTTATTTGATACTAAATTTTGGTATCTTAGAATTAAATCTCATCAGTGTTAAGGAGCCAATCAGCAGGCATCACTCTAGTACCAAGATCTAATAATGCCAGTCATTGGTTGTCTAACATACGTGTTGTAGAGTTCTACAGAGAAGCTATTATGTTAAAGGTACTTATTGTAAAGCTCTGTTGTTAAAAAATGGTTTCATATCTTCCACGAGTGACTGAAGCTGTCTGCTTAACATGAAGAAACAGCTGCTTTGACTATCCAAGACACGAATGTATTATATGAAGAGATATCAACTAAAGTTGAACTTGGTCCAGACTGTACTGTTGTGTATTACACATTTGTTACGCAAATTGTACCCGTCATATTTTAATTAGGCAAGACATTAAGAATATATTCAGATTTGCAGTGGTGAGCCGAAGATGGGAGGTAGCCAAAAAGGAACAAAAGATAAGAACCAAAGGACATCCAAAAACACCCACTAGTAAAACACTGCTCCCTGGTGGTTAAATTATGCACACGGTAATTACAAAAAATCCTTTAAATTCTGGAAATTGAACTCGTGTGTATCTGTTGTTGTATTTTGAAAGGTTTGCATTGCATAATAGGTGTAAATGATTTTTTTTTTTTTTAAGACCTGATGCCAGTAACATAGCACACATGCAAAACAAACCAAAAAAAAAAAGCATTACTACCAAGACTGGCAGCATGACGAAATTGATGAAACACTTGAACTAATGGAAGAAAATAAGAAAGCAGAAATTTGCTGTGTTTGGAAACCCACGCAGACTTCACGCAGAAAGGCCTGGGCCAAGGTGGCTTCAAACCCAGACCTGCTAGCTGTGAGGCAACAGTGCTAACCACCACGTCAGCGTGTTGCCCTTGTTCATTGTCTTTACTAAAAATTAATTTTCAGATATCCAACATGTTAGGCTGTAAAAGTTTATTTTTCTTTTTTCAAGCTAGTATTTTAGAGGCTTCATATCATTCTAGTGGCTATTTTCAGGCTGTTGTCCATAAAATTACATACTTTTTTTTTTTTTGTGGACCATAAAAACCAAGCAACTGGCATGACAGAATATTCTAGGTGGTGCCCTTTCTTTTGTTTATACTCAGTAGGCAGGCCTGTCTACCTATAATATGTGGCTCCTTTGAGAAGGATTTTTTTGTTGTTGTTGTTTTCCAAGTGGCAGATCTACACTTATTTATGGAGTGAATCATGAGACTGTCATTACCATTGCCCTGTGGCCTTTTTTTTTAACTGAGGGTAAGCTTTAAAGTGGGCAATAGAAACAGCTGAAAGGCTGAAAAGACTAAGGATGGTTACGTAGGAGATGGAGAGATGTGAAACACTTGCTGAATATTATTAAACAACTACCTCATAATGATATAACACAACACCATCCCTATCGACACATTTATTTCTATTTTCTTCAACATATTGGCTTTTTGATTTGCCTGACATTCCAGGTACAGCTGCCACTAGAATGAGTATTTTGAACAAATATATCTACAGTTTCCAGTCCTGCTGGTGAGTCACTCCTGAATAGATAGTGTCCTTTTATTTTTAAAGTGACAGTAATGTATACAGAAATATACATCTGTTTGGTGCAGATGGGTCTCCGTAGAAAACATACCTTGATCCTACTATACAGTGATGGAACTCGCCTGCTTATTTCAGGAGAACTAATTACTGCGCATTAGTTAAACAGACCATTTGAAATGCAAGCCTTCTAAATCACGCTTGCCAGGGGAGCTGAGCCACCCCCTCTTCCCTCCTCTTCCCTCCCCATCCCCACGCTGCCTTTGTGTTTCTATTATTAGTTCTATCATGCATATGTTCTCTATCAGAAAGTAAGGCCCACCAGCAGAGAACAGAAAGTGAGGAAGCTATGCAGATACACAAGGTAGTGAGTAAGCAAAACTGTTGAGTTCTATCAGTTAATGATCATAAAGATGTTTTAGATTTCCATGCATGAAGGAGTTCAGTATCTGCCTATGACTTGCCACAGGGATCAGCTGCCAGCTGTTAGAACTACTACACAACCTGAAAAAAGCACACAGCCAATCGAATTTTTTCTACCGGGCCACTGATGATGTTTCTAAAGATGCAATCCTTGTAGCAGCCAGCAGAGCGTGTGCTATCAGCCTCGCTCCCCTGATCACCAAGGCAGTGTGCTTCCAACACAGCTAAAAGGATCTTTGTTTCAGCATGGTGGAGCCTTTTAATGGAAGAACTGTGGGTTGAAACAGCCTGACAAATGCCAGGTCCAAAAAGTTCAGTGTTACCTCATATTTACTGATTAAAATATGCAGACACTTAACAAGTGGAGCAGCTTTACTGTATTGTTTTGTATATGGTTAACTCCTACATATTGGATAAAAATAGGTTAGCAGAACTTGAACTATCCATCCTTCTTCTACCTTCTTATCTGCATTTTTCAGGAGAACCTATCCCAGTGGGTGGGCCTGATGTTTCGTGGGATATCCTTGGTGGCAACACAGTTATTAAAATTAACTAAAACTAGAAGTTTAAAAAAAATTAACTGAAACAAAAATCGAAACCAACAATAACTTGTACTGCACTTGCAAAACTAAAGTTAAAATAATTATATACACATGGGAATAGCCTTATTTATTTATTTTTTTTCGGTAGCACATGTGATTCACTCGTGGCGGCACTAGAGCATTTCAATAAATGCAGTTCAATTCCCTCCAGCTGCACTGGCACATGGAAAGTTTTTATTAACGTTTCAGCACAAGTACCGCAAGCAAAATTAAGCAATAGATCCACAATTCAGTTGGGAGACACGTGACACCACCCCATTCACACCGACTAACGGGTAAGAGCATTGAAACCCAATATATGTACATGTGAACCCTCTTTAACCGTACACAGAAAAATACAATACATGTCTCAAGTTACCTCATAGATCTTAATAAAACTTGACAAGTAGAATCCTAATCTTAAACCTGCTCGGGTTTCAGTCTCACGGTGTTCACGCAGATTATATTTACATTATTGCTGTTGGTGGTAAACCAGTGGATTAAACTGTCAGACAACTTCAGACTTCAGTGAATTAAATTCTACTCTTTCAACCTCCCTGTTGTCAAGATCCATTAATCATCGCAGCTGCAGGTAGCCTAGCAATGAGGAGGACTAAGGTCATAAAATGCTAAGAACCAAGCTGACTAATGCTTTTAAGAGCAAGTGAAAAGCCAATAATATTGTGAGATAACCACAAGAAATCTCCATGATATGTCCAAAACACCAATTTGGAGTGACTTTTATCACTCTTGAACGAGCTAAGAGAATGGCTCTATCTGTCGGGGTGCCACTAGGGATAACAAGTCTTTCATGCTACATCAAGTTGCCTCCTGCTACAGAAGGAAGGAATTATGCCTTATGGGCTATTTGTGGCTCTAGCATGCTTTACTTACTTTGACAGTGACGAGGACAGAACACGACTTTGACTGTGTTCATATTATCTAAAAATAATGTCCGGAACTGTCAAATGGATGGTGTGCATTCATACTTAGTACAGTGCAAATCCAGGTCCTTGTTTTCTTGTCACATACTGTATCTATGGTGTGTGTGTGTGTGTGTCTTTTTCAATTCTCTGGAAACTATGACAAATGTACAGATGGTAAAATAAGTGGTACTGCAGTGCTCTGTCAGGGGCATAAAGCGTGCAAAAATCTATGGCAAGCAAGGGCATATGAGCTGTTCAGTTAAGATGGGATGCTTAGTATGAACTCTGGCTTTGCAAATGAATACCCAGACCAATACAGTTGTCATTTTAAAGTTTGTCACAGTCAAGCTGCGATAAAGCCACATTCTGTCCAGTCATACTGAAATGCTGTCAGCAGTAAGCTGTATTTGTCAGAATCTGTAGCAATTGGGATTTTTAGTGACTTTTGCAAAGGTACGTGCTCCGAGTTTATCAGCAAAGGTCTGTGTAGCTCCGTTGCTTTCTCACACTACTTACTTGATACTTAAAATTTCCAAGAAATGATAATCTAATGTACCAAGCGTAATTGTGCCAGTTGGTGGTACGCTTGTAGACAGCCAGGGGAGAAAGTGAAATGAAATTATTTTAAACAAAAAAACAATTCAATCACACGAGGTGGTTTTAGTTGATATTTTGGTACTGCATGTTGGAGCCAGAAATTCTGAGCCAAGCTGCCTCTGTTGTAAAGTGGCCTGACCTACAGAAGTGTTGATACTAGGGCTGCTTAATCACAATTATTTAGGTGAGTGATTGTGATCTTGATTATTTACAGTGATTATTCATTAACTGATCAAACATAATGCGTTTATTGAACTTTAAAAGTTCAGGATAATCCCATGTAAATATGATTCAAACAAAGAAATTATAAAGAGTTGGAAGTGGATTGGTGACCGTGACAAATGGTCGTCCTGTATAGAGTTAGGCCTAGACTAGCGGGTGTTTTTGACCATAAACCCAGTTTTGGGCAGGCACTTAAAGGTCCTTGATGGTTCGCAGCCTCCATCGCAGGATGTCTGTGGGGTAAACAAGGGGCTCTTGTGTGCCTCGGGTAATCAGTACAGTAGCTACGTTAAAGCATCGGAGAGCTGAGACCAGCAAATAACCAGCACCACTGAAAGTGGACTTGGTCAGAGACCAGCAAAGATTGTGAGGCAAAAGCAGCTGCAGACATCAGTGATCTATCCACAGGCTCGCTAACTGAAACCTTTTACAACTTTACTTCTTTTAGGTTGATCTTGTTGATCAAGCAGAAAGATTTCTTGCAGTCTGGGTTTTAGGTCAGGATGAAGATTCACTTTTGTAAAACACGACAAAATGAGTTTCATATTGAAAATGAATGCAAAAAAGGTCCAGTTTTATCCCAGTTGCATTGTTTCATAAACCTATAACTGTAACTGAATTTTAAATCTCTACCCAGACCTTTATATTTCTGGACCTGACCTTAAAATGAAGACGTCTGAAAGTTAAACTTGTCTTTTGGTTATTTTAATGCAATTGGCTGCTAATATCCAGGAATATATGTGTGCACTTGTCTGTAAAGACACAATAATAAATGTAAAAAGGCAACATTTATTTATTTAGTGTTGTAAATGTGTGTGTGGAAGGCAAGCATTTGTGTATTTGTGTGTTTCTGTGTGAGCGTGCACACAGAATCACATAGAAGAAGCCTTGTCACTCTGACATATTATACCCACAGGGCGCACTGGACTCACAGTGGGTGTTCCACGATATTATGGAGCGTTTCACTGCACAGGAACAATACAATTTATAACTGGCCCAGTAGAAGTGTTAACAGGGTGTTTATTGGTTTTATAAATGGACAAAGTGTCCTGCGTATGTTCCAGCAACGGTGAAGAACTCAGCCTGTGATTAATATTCCATCAACAGATTTTTATTTACTTTCCCTCTGGTGTCTTGTCCTCCTCAGCTCCATGCTCCTTGTTTTTTTTCCTCTTTAATCTGATTTGATTTTGGGTGATGAGTTGGCTTCGCTCACATGCATGAGGAGCGATCTCATAGGGCTTCAGTAGATCTCTAATTGAATTCTCTGAACAGCAAGCAATGAACATTTGAATGTGTGAAAAGCGAGTGCAGCGGAAGACTGCCACCGGAAGAGTGTTTCATCTCGTGCGCCCATCACACTGACTTCCATGCAACATTGATTGCTTGAAAAATGGATCAGTTAGGGGAGTCTGTTTGTAATACAGTAGGAAATGTGCATCAAGCCATTGCCTGTCCATATCGGGGCTCTACAGTGTTACTATGCAGTATACGATAACATCTGTTAATAGTATTTTTTTCATTTCATATTGTCATACCAGCCACCAGGGTCACAAAGGTGAGTGCCGTGGGCACTGTGACTTCCACACGGCTCCTGAACAATCAGATAAATAATGAAAAGGAAATGGCTGAAGATATTATTCAGCACCAGATTTGGGAGATGTTGGTCTGAATGTTATCACTGTCTAAACAATGTAAATTTAATGGGTTTGACAAATTAGATTTTTGTGTCTCATTATGGTTTGTCACAGTATCTTTAATTGCTAAACACGAGTAGTTAGAGCACATAGTACGTTTCCTGATTTCCTGCATAGAAGTTGGTTGGTTGAAAATGATTATTTTCCAGCTCTCTGTGATGTCTGACTGGATGAGTGTGGGAGTGTTCACAGTTTATAAGTTTTGCCAAGGTTTAATTTTACATTCATATACACACCTGGAAAAGGCTGGTTGTACCACTATGTTTCAGTGTTTTCTGTCTTTCTTGTTGAATTTGGAAGCTAAAGACTGATCTCTACATAAACATAAAGTAATGTCATGGCTTTCCACATGGATGGGGAAAAAGCAACCAGCTGGAAAGGTCTAAGGGCAGGTTCAACTCTCAGGGAAAATTTTGGCTGTGAAAGCTCAAATTTGGTGGCCTCTGGCCAATTCTAATACTCCATCCATCACATTACATCCTCTTTTAATGAGTTTGCTTACCCAACTGTAAAAGTGAATTATTGCAAAGAACATTTTGTTTAATCTGTATTTTTATTTATTTAGTGACCATTTGACTGTTTTGAAGACCTGCAAAATAATCATTTGATGAGGAGCATGGAAGCACAGACACAGATTACTCAGCAAAAACAGGATTTGTCAGGGCTCCTTAATAAAGTTATTTTTATGACCTTTTTAAGACCTCACTGAATAAAAATTAAGACTGCCAGAATGATGAATTATATTTGGGATTTTATGAACAGGCCTCATTAGTTGGGTACACAACTATTAAAAATCTCCAGTTTATGGATTGTTGGTTGGACAAAGGAGAAAAAATAAAGCATCTGACACTGAGTTCTGCAAGACGGACTGGATAAATGACAGGAATATAAATGTAAAACAGTCCACAGTTTAAAAGAATTTCCCAGACATCACTGTTTACCATTGCTCTTCTACGTTATGTATCTAAATAATAGCTTGGTAAATGATCTATAATGAGCTACTCGTCTTTCTCAAAGACTGGTAGGTCTCCCTATTGTTGTGCTGCTGTCCAGGCCGACTCAGTGCGTCAGACTTCCCTTGAGGCAAGAACATACAACTAATTATTCCGGTGTATTCTGCCTGATGTTGTGGTGATTCCCTGTAGAAAGGGGTACAGGAGGGATGATGAGATTATGAGTGCATTTAGGACTAGATTTACTAAGCAGGTCAAATTAGCAGGAGGCTGCAATTGGAGAAAAAGTGCCATTGGGGTTTAAAGGTCTGCTGCTGATCTACTAACACAGAAACAATTTATTTCAGCAATATCCAAAGCAGCTGGCCAGGAACTTCAAAAATGTGTGTAGGGTCACAAACAAGCAGAACAGATGAGGGTGTGAGGACTTGACTGACAATCCAGGTGCAGTTTGTTACCTGCAATCTGACAAACATATTATTAGCATACGTTTTAGAGCGTCGTCTTCTCTCACTAATCACCATGGCAGGGAAGCAGCGAAGAAGCTGTTTTCTGTGGTGGAATTGGAGGAATGTAACATTTATCCATCCATTTTCTTTCTCTTGTGGATGAGGTAAATGTTTTAGGGGGGAAATTCTTCAAAATGTCCTGAGGACCCATGCTTGTAGGGTATTCCAGAACTCCGTTCTCTCACCTGTACCCTACTTGGGTTTGGTGATTATGTAAAATATTTCCATGTGTGTGCAGTGTTTATGGCTAATCACTATTCAGCAGCAGAAATCACTCAAAAAAAATGCCACCAAGATCATTTCATCCAGCATTTCTATTTTTGTAGCCTACATTTTTCTGCTTATGACCCCTTTGGTCACTGCATACACATTTGTGTACATCATTTTCTATAGTTATATATTGTATTATAATATTCATTTTCTGACATCTCCACCCTAAAACAATTTTGTTAAAATTCTTATGTTGTGACCAAAGGGGATAAGATCAGTAGGCTTTTTGTTTTATGGGTACACTGTTGTCTTTATTAAGGACTGCAGGGATTGTAGATGTAGCAAATTTTGTTTAAATTGTCTTTATTGGATTGCTTTTGTTTTCCCAAATCAATTGAAGGATAGCATTTTTGGCAGTCAATATATTATTATTAAAACTTTTCCTGATATTCCAAAATAAAAAGAACACATTTGAAGAAAATTCTCTCACAACACACTTTCAATAGCAGTAAGCAATGCAAAGTGCAAAATACTGTAGCATAGGAGAAGCTCTTTTTTTGTTTTTATTAATGTTAAAAGTACACCAACTAATGCAGACATTAGTACATAATATTATGTTTCTTTTAAATACTCCATGGCTCAGATTTTACATTATTGCAGGTATGTGGAGAATGACCTTGGGGTATATGCCTGAACCTCGGAGATGCTGGATTTCATCAGTTATGCTGACTTTGAAAAAAAAAAGTTGAAAGAGAAAAAAGAGGCGAGGGCCAGGCTACAACTTCAGAGATGTTTCAGGTTTATGGAGCTGAGGTCTTCTCTCTGTTCTGAACTTTGGTTGTCTCCCTGGGTAAGGTGTGCTTTGTGTGGGGATGGCTAGACTTTCATGAGGTAACTAGATTAATTTTTGTACCTATAGTTGGTATTTAAGTTTTTGATGTGTAATTAAGGGTGGGGGTACGTTGAGGGCCTTCTGGTCTAAGTATCCTGACCCTATAATCCTAGGCTATATAGAACATGATTTTTTAAATAAACTTTATAAAGTGTTCTCCAATTAGACATAAACTGACACACATCAAAAAGTTCACTTAAAAAAAAAAAGTCCTTTTGTTTTTCTCCAGAATATCAGTCATTTTTGATGATGACTTAGGCTTTGCAGAGTTAATCTCTAGTCTGGATGCCAAAAGGCATTTTTCCTACTGCTGCTTTAGGGCACAGGCAAACACCCCCAGAAAATATGTCCCATGTCTTTCTGACTTTGAGTAGAGGGAAGCTATTTCCTGAACTTTGTCAAAAGAGGGTTGAGTACCATTTCGATATAAATCATGAGTAGGAGCTTTCACTCTCTGACAAACACAGGCTGGATTGGCTTGCCCTGACTTGCCAGGATGAAGCTTTCCAGTTACTAATCACATTCTTTAACAAGAACGGCTGTCATCTGTCACGTCTTTACTCTTTGAAGAACTCCATTCGTTAACAGTGAATATCTAGATGATCCTTGATCTGGGGAAGATGTCTACACTTCTGCACCAGTCCCCCGAGAGTGATATAGCCTTTGATCCATCGGGATTTTAGTCGACTTAATATAATGGATTTAGATTGGTGCACAGGCTGCTCATCATTAAAACCACATTTCAGCAGTTCCCTTGTCATTCAACATAAATCCTTCTTACAGTGAAGCTTGATTTCTGTTTTCAGTGGACAGCACTGCCCCTCAACATGCTTTGGTTTAATGCTTAGATATAGTTCATAAAATAATATAGTCAAGGGTATCTGTAAGAATTCATGAATATAGGGTTGGTTTGAAATTAATTACCTTTGAGTGCAGCCTCATGTGAGTTATCTGATTTTGCAATAAAAAAACTGAGCCATTTATTTCCCATTCTCAATGTCGAATGGTTGTTCTAAATGTTGCTTTGACATGGAGTGAACTGACTTCTGCATTTGCATGACTCACACTAAGTCTTTGTTCAGATGAGCCTGCATATAAAGGGCAGAGAAATCAGCTAAATGAGTCTCGCTTTTTTTTATTTTTTTTAAATGTACCATTATCCCACTGTGAGTCACTGGGAAGAGATGCTATCTGATCTCAGTCCTCACCCTGTGGAATTTATTTACTCATTGGTAAAATGCAGTGCCCAGGGAGGAACCCCAATTTCTGAAGTTTTATTTTGGATTAATAGGAGTACCGTTATCTGGACAAAATATTAGACACTGAATAAAGGCAACATAATGGTAAGACATTAAGTAAAGAACAGACAATAACTTAGTTTTTTCACAGTTGCTAAGACATTTCAACCCTTTTTATAAAACTTTTTTTTATAAAAAAGTTCATTTTTAAACTAACAAAACATTTGACAGTGCCGGCAAACACACTCACATCAAAACAGTTTTGTCTGAGCTCAAAACCACGTAATGATTTCAGATCACACACAGAGCTCTGTGAAAAATCTGTTGTATGTATTGTTTGTCTCATAAGAAACATATGATATACTATGATTTACTCACAAAGATGGCCCCTTTTGCATTGCAGCATAGTCATACATTAAGAAACCAGTGATCATCTGCAGTATCCTATCCTATTCTAAAAATAACCAGTTTTCTAGATACTGGACTTCCTTATTCTGTGAGAATTGTACATCCGAGTTTGTATTTTTTGAATCATACACAATAATATAATATGGGCTAACCCTTGATAGTATAGAGAAACCTTTGTTGTTGTGGTTGCTGGGTTCGATTGTTTGTTTGTTTATTTATTTATTTATTCATTTATTGGGGGGTGGGGGGATTTACCCACTTGTTTTTTTTTGTTTGTTTTTGTCTTTGTCTGTTTTTTTGTTTTGTTTTGTTTTTCTCTTTTCTCATACATTCTGTATTTTCAATTAAATGCTGCTCTAAGATATTTTATAAGTACCTGACTTGCAAGGAAAGGCAAGCTGAAAACTGAACAATAATTTAGTTGCCCTTGATGGTTTCTTTGATGAGAGAGCATGCTTATTTCTGTACATTATTGGAAGCATTTTTGAAAACCCAATAAAGATAATGTTGGGGAAAACAAGAAGTCAAAAAGTCTACTGTATCTTGCATGATAAAAATATAAATGTTCTATAAAAAATCACAATGTGAGACCATAAATCTAAATATATGTAAATCTCATGTTTACTATAGGAGGGAATGAGACGTTCTCTAAAAACTAACATGAATTTCATTAAAATGAAATACAATGTGCACTGTTAGCACTTTACTCTTATATATTTTTCATGCATTAAAATCTGTACAAGCCCAGTTCTACAGAAATGTGTCTACTCTGCATGCATATGATGCACTCATAAATATCATTTTGCACTTTTACACATACAATACATAAACTGTGGTTGTTGTAACACATGAAACTTGGTATGACATTTGGCTCACTAGAATTATCTTTTAGGACAGTGTGTTTGAGTTTGACCTTTTATGACTACTAAAACATTTATATGCTTAACACTTTTCTTTTTCCTCCCCACCCCTGCCCACCCTTTCTTCACAGATATCTCAGGCCGAAATGCTGCCCTGTGTCATTTTCATCGGCTTGTTTCTCGCTGCGGTCCGATCCCAAGATATCCATCCCTCAGAGGCATCATCCTCCATTAGTGAGTCCTGTGACTCCTTGTGCTCCTGCGAGAGGAAAGACGGCATCCTTCATCTTAACTGCGAGCAGAGAAACATCAGCAAAATCTCTCAAATCAAAGTCCCAGCAGGTGTGCCCTTCCACCTGAACCTTTACAAAAATGACTTGGTTGAGCTCCGTGCTGAGGAAATGGAAGGGCTTAAGAATGCCCTTTCACTGCACATCGGGGGTAATAGTATACAAGAGTTGGAGCCAGGGGTCTTTAGCACTCTGGGTTTGCTGAAAAAACTCCATATAAATAGCAATTTCCTCGTCACACTAAAAGAGGACACTTTTCAAGGCCTGGTGAATTTGGAATTTCTCCAAGCTGACACAAATTTCATACGGGTCATCGAGCCCGGGGCCTTCAACAAACTGATCCGCCTCAAGGTCCTCATCTTGAATGACAATTCCATCGAGTTTTTACCCAGCAACATTTTCCGGTTTGTGCCCCTTACCCACCTGGACCTACGTGGCAACAAGCTCCAGACGCTACCGTATGTCGGCTTTTTGGAGCACATCGGGCGCATAATGGAGCTCCTTCTGGAGGACAATGACTGGGTTTGTGACTGTGACATTTTACATTTAAAAATCTGGATGGAGAACATGAGGGCCCAATCAGCAATCAGTGATGTGATCTGCATCACACCGCATCACCTCAAGGGGACCATTCTGGCTAAAGTCAAGCGGGACGTCCTCTGTCCATCCCACGCAGATATTAACTTGGAGGAGCCATCAAAGTCACTGGATATGGTCGTTACGCCCTCATCCAAAGTAGCTCAGACTCCCAAGGTGGTTAATCCCAAAGATGACGCCAGAATCCCTACACCATCTCACATTCCCAGCAGTCCTTGTGTGGAGCATTGTTTTTGTCACAATCATCCCGTGGCTGGGTTTTTGATGCATTGTCAGGACCAAGGAATTCAAAAGGTGTCGGATATCGGAATACTTCAACAAAGCCCAACTAAGCTTGTCATGACAGGAAATATGATCCAGAAACTCCTGAAATATGACTTTGTCACATATGATAGTTTAGAATTGCTCAACTTGGCAAACAACAGAATTGATTACATTGATAATGAAACTTTCCTCAGCTTGAGCAGTTTGAAAAAGCTCCATTTAAATGGCAACAGAATCGAAAAGCTGTTCTCCACCATGTTTGTAGGACTGCACAACCTTGAATACCTATATCTGGAGTACAACCTCATCAAAGAGATTGCTCCAGGCACATTTAATCCCCTGCCAAACCTGAAGCTGCTGTCATTAAATAACAACCTGCTCAGCTCTCTTCCAGCGCAGATATTTCGCAACGTGCCTCTCGCCAAATTAAACCTGAGAAAAAACCTGCTTATGCACCTTCCAGTGAGCAACGTGCTCGATCAACTCGACTCGCTAGAACAGATTTATTTAGAGGACAACCCCTGGGACTGCAGCTGTGACTTGCTCAGCCTCAAACAATGGGTAGAGAAACTGAGAAAGGACACAGTGGTGGGCTCCATTTTGTGTCACACGCCGAAGAAAGTGATGCAGATCGAACTAAGAAGCCTTCATCATGAGATGCTTTGTCCTGGTTTAGGGACCTACCACCCATTGCCCCCAGGTGGGGAGGAGAGTGTGACAGCCACCCTGGGGCCCGACGGCGGTGACAGGAGTCTGTTCATCTCACTCACAGACACCATCCCACTCTCTGTGCTCATTTTAAGCCTTCTTGTTTTTGTCCTCATGGTTATATTCTGCTCAGCGGGGCTGGTGGTGTTTGTCGTGCATCGGCGCCGGCGAAGGGCGAAGAAAAAGCAGCAGAGGAGCAGCCGCGAGAAAACACCAGCAGCAGCTCACCCATTCACTTGCATTACAGCATGTACGGGCAGAAAACTACTCACCACACTCTGACACAGAGAGCGGGGTCTGCCACTCTGTATGAAGAGAGATCACACAGTCCCATCGTGCAGATCTGCCGCAACCCCACATACTGCTCCCAGCACAAGGAGCACGACGCTAATATGGATTACAACCTTGATGAACCCAGCTCCAAGCATCATCTCTGCCGAAGCATCATGGAGAAGGAGAATACATCTCCCCTCACAGGAAACCCCAGCTCAAAGTTCAGACCCATGACCGGAGAGTGCCCTGCAGAGTTTGTGACTCTCGGCAACCCCAACTCCTTGTACAGGAACATTCTGGAGAGGGAGAAGGAGCTGCAGCAGCTCGGAATAACAGAGTACCTGAGAAAAAACCTCCCTCAGCTTCAGCCTGCTGTAGACATGCAGGTCCCAGGGCACCAGGAGGAGGTGAAACTAATGGAGACAATTATGTACTCAAGACCGCACAAGGTCATGCTTGAGCAAACAAAGAATGAGTACTTTGAACTCAAAGCTAACCTACATACTGAGCCAGACTATTTGGAAGTTCTGGAGCATCAATCTGCATTTAACTGAGCTTAAGAAGTTGTGATAAATATAAATATCTATAATATTTGATCTAAGTGCCTTGTCCTTTTTGCCCTCTTGTACTTTCCACAGTGTGAAATATAAATATAGATATATGATGGGCACATCTCTTTAATTGTAGCACAGAATGTAACTGGTTGATTTGTTTGTTACCTTTCATCTGTTGACAGCCATGTTATGTAGCTGGAAAAAAAATCATTATTTATGGCCAAATGTAACTTAACCTCTTAATATCCACTGGGTCATTGAGGCATCATTTGAAATGTAACATCTTTAAAAGTTAAATTTGCCTGCGGCCAAAACAAAACTCAACCCTAGATTAGTCTGTAGTGTGCCGTCTAGGGTTAGGTTCAGGATCAGGGTTAAGGGAACACTGCACTCACAGACAGAACGACTGTTAGATGAAAAGTGTGACGCTTGAGTTAAAAAGTATCGACTTCTGTGACTTAAACACACCCGAACCCTTGCCCTAAACCTGCTGGATGTTTAAGAGGTTAAAAATCGCAGTCTGTTGAGCAGACCTGTGTTGAAACCCCCACTTTAAAATCAGCTTTTTTTATGATTGATTAAATCTCTGCAGTGTTACTGCAGCCAAATGAATTGATCCACATAACACCCCCCACCCTCAGCATCCTGACAGGATAAAGCAGATGTTTGGGAAGGAGTGAGTGAATTTCAATCATCACTTGACCCAGAATTGCTGTTTAATCAGTCTACCCTGACTCTGGGTATGACCTGATTATATCCTCTGTCAACATAAGCCAGCTGGAATGCCGCAACTAGAATGCTCATTGTGCCGTAGAGTCAGTAAATTGCCAACTGTACATAAAAAAAAAAAAATACAGTGACAGGAGTGTGGTTTGACTGCTACCCTCCTGTCAGTTATTTGACGCAACATAGGAACTTTATTTATTTTTATACAAGCTACTTTATTTCTTTGAGTCAGTACGTAGAGCACTTCGAGTAACGTATATACACCACTGTAATGTTGTAAAAATGCATTGCACTAATCAAATGCCATAAGATGGTGCATGACAATCAGAGTCCTGCTGAAATGTTTTGTTTTTTCTAAGATGAAATAAGCCACTAATGTGGAATATCATTTATCTGTATGTATGAGCGTATGCGAGACGTGTGCCACTACTTTCTGTCTAACAGCAGCATTTGGGAATGTCGTTCGTTCCTCGTGCTCACATTTATTAACTTCCTGGAACGTGAATGGTGATTGGCAAAATTGCCCAAAAGTCGAGGTCCAGTTTTGAACTGACAACCTGACACACAGCAGACTGCAGCCAACTTTTTCTCTGCTTTCCAGCTCACGTTAAAAACAGCTGACAGCTGGCGAGTGACATTTGCAATGTAGACGTTGTCATTGTTCTGGATTTATACTATATGCTCTTCATACTCTTGGAAACTCAACATTTGGAACGGTTCACGAAAGCACACACTCTGTAGCTTTTCTACTTAACTAGAGGTAATTATTTATTCTGTATATTTTGTATATACTTATGTTCCATTATATCTATTGGTTTTTTGTGTGCCTTCAGTGCTGTACAGAATATAAACAGACCTTGTAACTGAAAGAGGAAATAAAGAATTGCAATATAGATACAGTTTGTAAGTAATTTATGGCTACCTCTTATACAGTATGTATGCAGACTGTTCTACCTTCAAGATAAAAGAATTTGAAGCTACTGCTGCACATTCTCTGCGCTAATTGACTCACCAGGTACTCGGATTGAAAAAGAATGACATTTCCTCTCATTGTGCTATCAGTGCTCCACAGCATACATGTGCAAGGATGTATTTGTGTAAACAACATTTGGGTTTTTTCCAGCTGTGTGAATAATTTACCCCCAACAATGGCTCAGACCTTGTCCTTAATCACACTACAGTGGCAGCAGTGGATTTTTTCTCCAGCCTTGCTTTTCTGCACGTTTTTTTTTTTTTTTAAATATATTTGCACATGTGTAACCTCCTGGTTAAAAATACACACAGACACTTACATCCAAATACAGGCACACATAAAGAAACAGATTTGCATGCACACACATCATTTAAGCTATGAAAACTCACAGAGGCAAACACAGACACATGCGCACAGCGGGAAAGACAAATGATCTGCTGCTGCTCGATCCAACGAGGCTCATAAGTAATGTGCTCCTCTAAAGGTGAGACATTAGCAAAGTGCAAAACTGTGCAGGGGGATTCTTTATTCCAGGGGACAACTTCAAAGAAATGATTTAAATGAGTTAAGCTCACCGAGGTGTCCGCAATGCAACACAATAGTCAACAGGAGACATAAACAACCAAAACAGAAAGGTTTATGAAGGATGTAACATTTGCCATATTCAGTGGTTGCAACCATTTATTCACAGCCAGAAAAATCAAAAAACTTGCAGCTAGACTTTACAAGGAGAGCAAAATTAAAGTATTCAAAGTCTTCTGTAATTTATTCAAGTGTCAATCAAAAACGGGTACCTCAGATGAAAGCCAGAGAAATATTCAGTGTGTTAAGCAGCACATTCATAACTCAAGTCCAAACATTTTTTAATCAAATCATATATGTTTTAATACGTCACCACACTCCTGTATAGCGTACCATCTTCCACTGAGACTATGCGTTGAAGACCAATTATATGTTGAGAACCTTGCATTACAATCCGGTTCCTCCCAGTATAGATGATGTGAGGACTTTTTGCTGCACTTAGCTGCATAAATTTGCACAACAATGATGAAAATGGTGGTGCATTAGGGGCTAAGTACCTCTTGCATCAGTATAAGCTAACCTAGCTCTAATGACTGTGGATGTTCCTGTTCAGATGGAACGCCTGCGCGGTAACAGCGCCGTTCACACGCCGACTGTAATCACATGTAACGCAATTATGTGGAAACACGGACAATGAAGCCAGCTGTCGGACTCGGAATGAGCCCGGAAATGGAATGGGGGAAACAGTGGTAAAAGTTAAACATGAAATGCATTATTTACAGGCTTACACACAAAGCACACATAGGCCAGACTCAGAGGCAAACAAACGCAGGCCTGAACTTGAATAATATACCAGTAACCAGCTGTGACTATTTGTAATTCATTTGGAAGGCCACATATGTTTGTTTTGCATCACAGCCGGAAAAGAATAACATCTTGTGACCTCAGATGCGACAATAAGGCAATAAGGACTTGTTCGCAGCCACAACACTGCAGAAAATGTGGAAATAATGCCTTTGATGCATTGAATATCGCTGTATATGAGTGCAATATTAGTATTTGCGTTACATCCATTAATACAGCCAGTTAGGTGGTCCTACTGGAGTGTCCACTGTCTCATTTGTACTGTGGATGATGTATTAGTTTTATTAGCGAAACGTTCCAAAGAGAGGCTTGAAAAATCTATATCATCTCGCCCAGTTATTATTCATAAAATGGTCGATCTGTTGCATCGTGCCTTCGGCCACAAGTCATTAATATTCATATCTGAGAGCACAACAACAGAACATCTCTTCTGGGCAACAATATCGATCGCTCTTCTGCATCCAAGAGATTCACCAGGTTCTTTGTAGTGAACAGCAGTCAATTAATGCCTCGCACATTACATTATTCAGCCTGCGGGGCTTTCTCGCCTTTAATTCCTACTGACATTTAATGAACAGTAAGTGGCAGATATTCAGAACAATCACACAGTTGGATTTAATTGCTGGAGGACCAAAATGGTTTTAAAAAAGCAAGAGGTGAAAGGATATAGAATATAGCTGAAATTAGCTCCTATTCCTCAGGAACTGAGGAATGTTTCAGTGCAGGCAAATGCGTACATGCACAAAACTTTATGAACCTAGTTACTGCTTTTAGGCAAATGTGAAGATGTCAAGTATTACTTCAAAACAATTTAAAAAAGCAATAAAATGTATTAAAATACTAACACTATAATCAATTTTACAGCAGTATACCATTCTTTGTAAATACAGCAATGCCACTGAGGGGGGACATGTTAAAAGCATGCTAATGTACATTTGATAATTCAGTATTTTTCTCTGTTATATCAGGCTTGAGTCATTGCGATGTAAATTTATTAGTGGTGGTTATTTCAGCTGATTTGCTTGGTTGGGGATAGGTGATTTATTTTACTGTGTCTGCAACATGTCTAAGAATGATGTTAAGGTTTAGTTATCAGTGGGCCACCATGATGGAGACTTCTGTAATAAATTAATCAGCCGGAGCTGGCATTTATCTTGAGGGTGTTTGTTAAAATGATGAACAAAGCAGCTGTCTCATAAACACACAGTGTAAGCAGTAGGGCACTGAGACAAAAGCTGATAAGCCTGACACAGTTCAGAGAGAAAAAGCACACGTCCTCATCTGTTTACTATGAATTCATTCAAAACCTCTTTAGTATGAGGAATGCTGTCTTTATACTGTATATGAAAACAGTGTCCTTACCTAATTCAGATGAGTGCAGCATATATATATATATATATATATATATATATATATATATATATATATATATATACACACACACACACACACACATAGATATACATATATATTTTCAGGCCACAGAAATGTTCCTTCACAGTAACATGTCGAGGATTGCGCCACTTTTCAGTCACAACTGGGGGCATCCCCCCACATTTGATCTTCCCACTCGGGTTAACATCCCTGTCCGACCAAACACTCCCGAAGCCCCGTGTGATCAAAGTGCATTCCAAGAAGGGGGCGTGGCACCATCTCCCTCCACGATGCACTGCACCGTGTTCCCTCCGAGTTTTAATCTGCTAACCGAGTTATTATTGTCCAAACACTTAACATTCCCCATGATGATAGCTGGAACAGCTCCAGCAATGTCACAGCTCCTCTGGGATTACAGGCCTTGCTCTTTGCAGGAGAACTGTCAGCACAATCAGCTGGTGAGGATTCTCCATTGCTAGGAGTAGACTTGAAAAACACTTTGCAAGCCTAGCAAAGCAAAAAGTAGACATTTCACTTTTGCATAGAACTCAGGGAGGAAGAAAAATCAACAAATCATTGAAAACTCAATGAACTATCCAATAATCCTATTATATAAGATCTAGAAAGCAAGTATGGAAAATGTAGCTGCCTGTATTTTGCTGTGATTTATTGGGGAATTTTGTGACCAGTAAATAAAAACTGCTGCATTAATACCACAAGTTGACTTTAGCTGCATTACAATTCTCTCCATAGCATCTCAATCATTTTTGATTTGAGTCCACATGTGGTCATTTTAATTAATGGGGCATGATTTCAGATAAAGCCCGTGTCTATCGATCCACACAGCCATCCATTTTCTGTTCCCACTTTTTGCTCGTCAGGGTCATGACAGGGGGGCCGGAGTCTATCCCAGCATGCACTAGGGTAATGGAAGGCGGACGTGCGTAAAATGCACTTGTTTATGTAAAGTGATTGAGACCGAGAATGTTGGAGCAGAAAGATTTGGCCATTAAAATGTCAATTGATGCAGTAATTACTGCCAGGTGATGCATTCAGTATTCAATTAACATCTCTGGCAAAGCTGAAATATATATTTAGAGCCCTCATTTTTGACTGAAATGAAAAAAAAAAAAGCAGAAATAAAAGGGAATGTATTAAATGCACCGCGGCGACATTCATCCCAATCAACTGTCCACATGCTGCGTAGTGCATTTCAGTAGCCCCGATCATGAATGAAACACCATAATAAGGGATGACTTTGTCTTCCCACTTCCTGACTGCGCTGTAGTCTGTTGCAGAGCTTTACCCTGGGGGGGAATCTTATGATGCTGCCTGCCAAGCAGAGCAGCTTGCTATGAAGCTACGGACATTGAACCACCATCCTGTTGTTCACTTGGCACACAGTTTTAAACACTCCGGTGACCCAGTTTTGCATGCGAGCATCAGAAGTATTGAGTCATGGGATGCTTTGTGTTGAATCTTTTGTTGTGGGCAGCCTCTCAGGTAAAGAGGATAAAAACTACACGAAAGAGAAATCCCTCAAACCAAACACTGAAACCATTCGCCGACAATAGCTTTCCGGATGAACCGGGTCCATTTTTTGTTGTTTTGTTTGTCGCACAGTGCCGTTTCCTGCTTTGCAGGAGCAATAGTTTCCCTACCACCCATACCCTCAACGGAAAGCAATGAAAGAAAATCACTTCCAAGCCCCTAATTTCTTCCAAACACTGTCTCATAACCTTGTTTATTGCTAGTATTTGTCTCATAATGCAAATGTCACAGCTGGATATTTGAGCATTTTCTCCAGCATTCTGGGAGATGAAGTCACTACGTGGACTAGTAACCAACAAGTCTAAAGAGAGGAAAAAGAATAGAGGAAATTGCGACACTTCATCACCGAACAGCTCCTGGAATGTGCTGCACATCCCAGATTGATGATATATAAGAGTAAAAGTATCTAAGGGTGGAGTTCTACTTTTAATGGACTGTGTGCAGAATTTTCTAAGGCATCACATAACACAGCACAGAAAAAAAGGGAAAAAAAGATTGAGAGTAATAGGAGAAAATGCACCGTGTGACCAACTGATGGATTAAACGGTGGGTGACGTTGGGACTAGAACAGAAACATCTAGTGTTTTATGAGCATTGATTTGTTCTCTTCTCTTGAAAGGACCTTTTTTCATTTTAAATCAACTGGGAAACAGTCTTTCATGAAGTATAGTACATTCAAAGTACAGCCATTATCTCTTATTGATTAAGCACTGTGAATTCTTACAGAGCATTAAAGAGGTGGCGTAGACTGACTGCAGTGCTGTGCTTTAGATTCTTAGGATACAAATAAAAATATTTTACTTCATAAAGAATGCATAGGTTTTATGGCATGCTTTTTTATGATACAACCCTTCTAAGTGCCAGTGAGTAGACTAAATATGCCTACTTTAGTACTCATTTATGTATTTATTTATTTATTTGTGGGAATGCACAGTATATGTATGGGTAAATGTAAAGAAATTGTATTATAATGATTGTAATTTTGTAAGGAAATTGTGTTTGATTTTTAAAGTGTTCAGTGGATATAACCTGGATTTCTTTAATCCACAGACTGCCATAGACGGGTTTGCAATCTTTTGTTCTGAAGCCTCGCATTTAGCGTTACAGCCATCGCCATCATGGTTTTTGAATACGTTAGCTAACACTACGCAGACCACTATCGGAACAGTTAATCATATCCAAGCATGTTATTTCTCAGGCAATTACATTTAAAACGCTCCAGAAGGCACCTACATAACAAATAGAGTCAAGAGGGCCATCCCCTGTACAGTACTCAAGAAGTGGGGCGTCAGTTATAGAGACCAAAACTATTTTTCTGCCATACTTCTGCCTCGAGTGGCTGCTAGAGGAACTGCAGTTTTTGGCACCACTGCACTGGCTTCACTTACCAGCTCTGGAGCCGGTGCTTGCTTCAAATATTTAGGACCGCATGAATGCAGTGCCAGTTAAGAGTGGCTAATCAGTCTGGTTCTATTCAAGGAATTGCTAAAGAATTAGGAATGCTTCACAGTAAAAGGCCTGCGGTGATTGTTTGGTTAAATGCTTAATGTATAAGCCAGTGCATAGACGCACTTTTTTATTTCTTTCCATTTTAAGGTACTGAGAATTATTTTGGTGTCTCAGATATAACATCCTCAGACCTGTGGCAAATTTCATGTTCATGTAGGACCCTGAGGCAGTCCTAGTGAGACTTATACCTGAATATCTGAGATCATCACTTGCAGATGTTAAACCAGATTCACATACTGTGAATCTTTCTGTTCACTTAGAGGTGCTTGACTCTGGCTTCCCTGTGCACAGATCTCATATACCTCCCCAAATCAAGTTTATTATTTCACACCTTAAATACTAATTCAGGAATTTCTTCATAAGAATACATAAATTCTACAATCAACCTTTTTCACTCTTTCTGTTTACGTGGTACATGCTCCTCAGTCTGCCTGGTTGGCAAGTTGCCTTAAGCAGAAAATGAACTGAGCATGGTTTAGATAGAAGGCAGCAACTGACACAGATGTAACACATATGTGAGCCCACACGTGACCCCGTCTATGCAGCAACGCAAGAAAAAACAAAGACTGAAAAAGAAAAGGTCAGTGAACTCCATCTTGTTCCCACTGCATGGATTCAGGGAATTGAACTTCACAGGCGAGGAAAACCCCCATTCACACAAATGTAATATGCATGTTGCATGTTTGCATGTCCCATAAGAGAACGCTGCTGAGTTTGTCTCGGAAACACAGCTCGAGCTTGTTGAGCATGAAGCGAGGCCGGGTGTGATACGACCGACTGCAATAAAGAAGACTGAGGGCCGGGGGGCGGGGGGGGCAGCACCCTCAGAGACAGAGAGAGAGAGTCACAAGTCACACTTGTGCTCCCCGCATTAGAACAAATTTCCTCATGTGATCACACTGCAGAAATATGAGATGGTGGCCCAAAGTGTTTCTAATAATATTACAAGCTAATGACCCATTTTGAAAAAAAGGAAGAAAAAAAAAATAAGCGCCCTGCTCGGCCCTCTTGGAACATCGAACAGGATCACTGATGGGCTTTCACGGCTTGAGAAGACGGTGCAGGCAAGCCATCGGTTCCTTCCTCCTCTGAATGATGGTGCAATTAAATGTTTCATAGTGTGCCAACATCAGTGCTACCACTGCAGTGGCTTCCAGCTATCTTGTTCTTTTTCCTCAAAGAGCTGTCATGCAAAGCACAAAGAGATGAGATGTAAGCCTATTTCTTATTTCTCCCTATTCTGTTTTCTTCTGTTTGCCTCATTTTAACTTTGTCTAACTTCCTCCTCTTTATGTGTGTGCACTGCAAAAGTGCATTTAAGCCAAACAGAGGAGCAGACTTTTAAACCTTTGCTCCTGAAATTATCTCAAGCTCAATTCACAGAAATCCCCCCCCCCTTGTTTCTTTGTCTTGTGTATTCTGTAATGCGTGGCGGTAAAGACCAGTCTGCTGACGCCTGTTATGGAAGAAATGCAGAATCAATCAGGGTGCTTCTTGTCGCAACACAATGAATTCAAGAGTGCCGCAAAACACCAACATTTTAAATAACATTGCTGGAAAGATCACAATTTTTGCCTTTGTTCTTTTGAAGAATTCTGACAGAAGAGGTAAGCAGGCGAAGAGTCGGTGATCAAAAGAGGATAGTTAAGTAATGTGGCAAGAAAAAAAGAAGTTAAAAATACATCTTGAAGTGTATAAGTTTGTCGGGATAAACAAGACGAAAGCAATCGCTGGAGAAGATCTGAACCTTTGGCTTTTTTCCTCCCCTGCTACGTGTGTGATTAAGTATGTGGCCTTTAACTATAAATTTATGCCCATTAGCTCTCAGAACTACATGAATTTCAATCTTCAAGAATGTAGAACACTCACTACTTAAAAGGTAACAAAGTGCTTGTTGACATTCATGTAACATATGCAACAGACACCCAAAGGGCTTTGAGCTATTACCATGTTGCTATTGTACACATACATCAAATCAACAATAATACATTAGTGCTATTTGGCCATAAAAATATCCACGTACAGATATTTACCCTTTGGCTGTACATTAAAAAAGGATGATGTTTATTTGAGAGAGTGAAGCAAGGATTGCATGCTGTTATGGAGACTAAATCCAGGAGTTACTGACATACTAACATTAACTTGGTTTAAAAAGTGGCATTGCTTCTCAACATTAGCAAATGTTACTTTCCCAAACATAAAAAGACATTGTAGATAAAATATCTTAAAAGGGCTCAGACAGAAAACCCAGATGGACAATAAAGAGATTGGTAAGACTTTGCACATTTGGAGAACTAAATTTCAGTTCAGGAGAAATCCAAGTTGTTCCCAACTTTGAATGTAAATGAAAAGTGTCAGTTTCTCTAATCCAGTGCTGCTGGAATTTCACTTCAGTGAACTTTACTACACTGTCACCATGAATTATTTTTTTCTCTTTGAAATCAGGAGGCTTCAGTGTTGCCAGCTGATACTAGTATTCATATCAAACCATTGTTGCATCCATTTTTACCATCATCATGCTAAAATTTGATGGTACCAACAGTCAAATGACAGTGGGCCTGAAAAACAAAAAATTATAAGTGAGGCTGTCTCCAAAAGTGAGTCAGTCCATATAGGGCATCATGTTTAAATGTACAGATTTGGAGCACAAATATGCATGTTTATTACCTGCTACACATTTTTTGTTGTTGTTGTTTCTCTTTAGATTTTGCAGTAATGCTACTGCTAACCACATAATGTCAACTTGTCCACCATTTTGGACATGTGACAATGTAGGATCAAGTGAATGAAGCCCCAGTCACACAGGACTAGAGACTGGTCTGCTACCAACTGGCAACCACTTGTCACTAGGGAAAAACTGAGTAGTCTCCAACCATTTGGCGAAAGCACCGGCGCTCCCAGTTGGGTCACTGCTTTTAAATGCTGGTAGAATTGCAACCACATACGAAAGAGAAATAATTCTTTTCACATATAAAACGAGAAGATGTACACTTATATATAATGCATTCAACGTGTCCCAGAGTGCTGTATCCTTCCTCTAATGAGTTCACAGAAATCTCGTAAAAAGCGCTAACAACAAAACATACTCGGTGTGCTTTATCATGTTTGTTAGCATGTGCAGCTATGGCATTTCTGCATCTAGTATAATATGCAGACACAATTTTGTGATCTATACTCAAGCCTTTAAAACAGAAGTTCAGACTAATGACTGATGTTGTGGTGCTACATCCATCTTTTATATACAGTCTATTATCCCCAGTACTTTGGTATGACAGTACCATTCATAAAGCTTGACCTGATGATGATGATGCCAAAGAAAAAATGAAGAAAACATCATTAACAATTTGCCCTGTGGGACACATGAATTTCATGGCAATCAATAAAGCTGGCTTGTTACCCTCAAAATCCCCACTGTTGTGTTGCTAGAAGAAAACGAGGGAAACATTGCGTGTTCGTTGTGCCAATGTCATGGTCTTCTGGGGGCCCGAGACTTGGGTCAAACCTGGTTTGAATTTGATGAAAGTTGAAAGTAATTTAAATGTAATATAGTACCAGAAATATAGTAAACAGATATGTTACATCAGCTATAAAATAATCAGCAATGTACCAGATAAACAATGAAAAAGCCTGACCCAAAAGTCCACCCCACCAATATGACTCACTGGCTACATCCCCTAACAGTCTGGAGTTCCCTACTGTGTCAGTGTTAGAGACCCACTTCTACTGAGCGTTTGGGGCTTAGGGCCACCCCCTGGTGAAATCATTAATTCCCTGAAGACTCTTATGTGGATTTTCGAAGCCTCTTATTTGGAATTATAGCCAGTCCTTAATCTTGTGGATTTAAGAGAAGCAGATTGCACTCGAAGAAAAGGAAAATACTGCATATTATAAAAATGCATTTATGGATGATTGCTTTTATGAAGCATCTAGAAAACGTCTTCCTATTAGGTTATTTTTGACTCACTTTTTTTGTTTTTCACATCTATAGTAAGTAGCACTCACAAATAAAATCTGGTAGACCAACCTATCCCGGCTTTCACCTACCATCTTTGAACTTGAAGCACTTTAATCTCTTTACATAAGGAGTGCAAATCTAGCGTGCTTTATTGCAGAATTTGCCTCCTGCCTTTCCCATTTTTTTTTGTTTTGTTTTGTTTTTTTTTAACTTCAGCAAGGTTTTGAATCCATACAGCTTCCTTGGCTTTGGGCCGCATGTGTCCCTGCTCTTGCATTCTTGACGCTAGAAGTCAAAACAATTAAGTCACCCTCCACCCATAGGCTTGTGTGATATAGAGGCTGCAAGAGCTAAAAGAGGACGCAAATTTAAACACACGCATGCATATTTCTCCACACGCAAAAGGCATGCAGGCACATTTTGTAGCCTTTTTGTTCTTTCACGAAAATCTGGGACATGTTAAATATTTAATCCTACTGTGGTTTTAGCATCCATGTTGCAGCTGGTTTAAAACAATCCCCAATTAGTGATTGTTTTAAGCAGCATTACATATAATACTTTTTTGGACAAGCGTACGCTCATATTCCTCTCTTTTTTTTCTTTATTTCTCAGGCCTCCGGGGGGTTTCAGGATGCAATCAACTACAGTTGTATACAGCGCGGTGATTGTTGTTCTTACATCTGCAATAAATGTGTCCTCAGGAGAGCACGGTAAAGAGCACTGAGATGTTGACACGGGTTTAGACTTTGAGTGTTGGGGGGATTCAAGGGAGGTGGTTATGCTAGTGCAGGAAATTTTGAGCATAAGATGCTTGAGTTTATGCATTCTGTAGAGTTTTTATGCACTATATTACCGTTTATTAGTTTTTATGTAACCCACAAAAGCATAAAACAACATATGCAGAGTGAATGCCAGGCATTTTATATCAACCTAAATTATTCTCAGCCTTTCTCATGTGGTATTAGCCCTAACACACGTGCATGATTTAGTCCTCTGGCTTCTTTTGTGTTTAATTAGCTCCAGATGTGAGTCAGATAGTTCTGATTTATATTAGGCAGCTTTTTAAAATTATTTTATCAGGAAAAGCTGTTTGAACATACTGCAACATAACTTAAAAATATGGAGGCCTTCCTAAATGGTTCACTTCCACTCCTGGCTGCAATGGAGAACAACATTAGCTAACGTGACATAGAAATGGAGTCTGCTAAAAAACAAACGTCAGCACAGATGGCTTCAAGGATGGCATTTATTCCAACACAAATTCCATGTAATGACGAAAAACTCCAGATAACATGATGCTAGCGACCGTGTTAGCGAGAGAGCTAGCAAGCCGCTGTGTTGGCTAGGCTATCAAGCAATTTGCTACAGATGCTATAAAACCTGGAAGTAGCGTCCAGGTCAGAAAAATAAAGCCAGTATGGAAGTGCTTAAAAAGCTGCATTCTATCTGAAGATCACAGGTGGTGATAGCTGTGCTTACAAAAAGTTTGCATTACTATAGAAGTCTATAGGAAAATTGACCTTGGTAAACATTTTCCTGCTGATGATATGGCACAAGTAGGGGATTAATTTTCCCAAGAGGCCACATGAGAAACTGGAACTGCTGTGGAGAGCTCCACCAATTGCCCACCCCTAGTTTATCAGCTCAGTCGCTCATTTTGGGTCATTTTTATTAAAAATTTACGCCCGTTTTCTAAAGCTTGGTCATTAGTGGTGTGCAATACTGCAAGATTTGGTATTGATCAATACCAAGTACAGGGCCAGTAGCGCCGATACTGATACAGATACGTTTTAATTATTATGAAGTATTTTCATGAAGTTTTTTGTGATTTTTTTGTTTTTAATTTGGATCATTAATTAGTTAAAAACTAGAATAGAATTGGGCAAAGTTTATATGTACATAGAAAATACTTTATCAAAATAAAAGTTTTTGTTCTGAAACAATAGAACGGCAACAAAACAATTTCTTTTTTCTTAAATAAAGTGTACAAAATTCAAGAACATACAAAACTTTTTTCAGGTAGTGTTCAGAAAGTATAATACAAAAATGTAATAAAAAATATCTCTTAATTCAATAATTTTCTGGATTTGTTTCTTAAATAAGCAAGTTGTACAAAATTATCACTCTATAACCTTATAAAACATTTCCGCTTCCCGCCCCTCCCCTTACTTCCAGCCTTGCTAACAACCCCCTCCCCCTCTTAATTGGAGGGGAAAGCAAAATATCAAAAAAGTAACTTAAAGAGCCAAATTGCTATCGTTTATTTATCAGTGGTCTTTAGTGTGTGTTGCTGGTGCTCAGCTGAAACTCATATGCCCTTTGTGGTATGCAGATCTACAGTACGCTTGTGAGTCTATCAAAGCACGCACACACACACACACACGCACAGACACGCATACAAGTCTCAGCTTGTTTAGGAATCATTGCTGGGACTTGACGCTACATGGCCCAGTGCACATGGTTGCATATGGTACGGATGCAGGCTTATGTGTGTCTGTCTCCATATAAGTGTGTGTGTGTGTGTGTGTCTGCGTAGCCCACCCCTCCACCCCCCCATCAGAGTTTGCTGTTTCCATGCTCATTGAAGCCCCATGTGCTTTTCAATACCACCCACTGCCAAATTTCACAGCCCTGGCTAATTTGTTCCTGATGACGACGTCACACTCCTACATGCCCACACTCACAGACACACGCACACACTTTTCCGGCCTTTTAAGCGTTCAGGCAGGGTGCATCATCAGAATGTAGTCCTGCGTGCATTTTCAGTCACCAGCTCAGCTGCCACAGATCAATAATCAGTGTGAATGCAGAATTTTCGCCTCTGAATCATCCATCAGACACGTGTGAACTTTGCACGCATTGCATGCAGACCCTCCCCAGCGGTGCAAAAACACACACAAACGTGAGTCTAAGTGACACAGTGAATCATGGCTAAATCCCTTGGAGGTTTTTTTTTTCCTTCTTCTTTTCAGTGGGATACATGATGTGTTCAAGGGGTGAGCAGGACACTGTTCGGGCTTTTAACACTGCATTGTCACGTACCCTGGCACTAGTGGGCTCCAGCTCCAGTCATATCCGCTGCGAGCTAGGTCACACGCTTCGCCCTCCCCACACACATCTGAAAGGTGCACAAGCACACAGGGGATTTGTGTAACGGGATACACACACTTTTTCTCGGCAGGAGCTCGAGCCTGCTGTCAGTTTGGAGAAAAGAGGCAGCGAGCCCCTGGAGTTTGGCCTCTTCTTTCCCCTCCTCTGCCGGATTCTCCCCAATTCTCCTCACCTCGACGTCTCTCCCTCTCCCTCTTGGGTTTTCTCAATCCTGCTTTTCCCATCACTCCTCATTCCTTATCTCCTTTTCTACTTCCACACAACCTCTCTCCTCATTCGCCTCCCATCTTAACACAAAATGCAGTGGCATGCTACTATCTGTCCCGTGCTTCTTCCGACTTACAAGCACATCACACATGCAGCCTCTTTTTGCTCCATCACCCTTCTCGGCTATTTTTAGCCGCCTTGCTGCACCTACACAAATGAGCCGGAGCCTCCTCCAACTTAACAGGAATATTATTATGCGGCATGCATCACCCTCGGAAAGTTAGACGAGACGAGTAAATCTCTCTTTGATACAGTGGGGCTTATGCAGCAGAACGGGTCCCCAAATCTTCATCAGGATAATGTGACCGCTGCACCTCTGCGCTCCCCAGGTCTCCAGTCCCTCTCATTTGGTTCACACTTGTTTTTCTTTGTGCTTCAAGGGACTGAAATCAGCCAGGCATTTAAACTATGTCCTCTTATCTCATTGCTGTCAATCACTGTTAAAAAGTTGAGCCTGCTTGTTAACCCAGAGGGCAGGTTTTAGGACAGTCTCCCTCTTAGTCGTGCTGTTTTTATTACACAAGCAGGCATCTGGCTCTTTATAACATGTGTCGCAGAGGTGCCAGCACCTGAGGACATAAACGAGAGGATGACCTTTTGTTGCTGTCTCACTTTTATTTAATGTTCCTCAAGCTCCTCAGCATTATGTATTTTTGGATGCGCTCACCTCGTCTGCCTCGTAAAAAAAGGTATGAGCCTCGCATTGAAGAATTTGCATAGGCTGACTTCACGGGTGGATTTCAGTGAATGAATCCAGTGACCTAGAATCTCAAACACACCCAGAGTGCACAAACGAGGAAAACAAAAAAGATATATCGCATTAACATTCTGTTCATTCCGTACCTACACAATAACAAGCGAGATATTTTCAAGGCATTTTGGCTACGGCTCGCCCAACAGACTATTGTCGACTTCTATTCTAGGAGATAAAAGAAAATAATTGCCCAGTGATATAAAAAGGAGGAATAAATGTGGTTCAGGCCTGCTTGAGGTTTTCAGTAGTGTAATAGCCTTATTTCACAAAGATAAGACTGAGTAAACGGACTAGTTCTTATATAGCGCTTTTCTACTCTATCTGAGCACTCAAAGTGCTTATACAACATGTTTACATTCACCCATTCATACAAGCACTTCCATTTGTATCTAAGCTAAGTGCTTACTGTCTAACATTCACATGCATTCATACTCCAACGCTTGCATCAGAGAGTAACTTGGGGTTCAATATCTTGCCCAAGGATACTTTGGCATGCAGGAATCGAACCGCCAACCTTCAGATTAATAGGTGACCTGCTCTACCTCCTGAGTTACAGCCACCCATGTTAGCTTTTGCTAACATAGAGAAAACTGTATTTACTATTACAAAGTAACATAATAGTTTGTAAATGTGTCTTCATTGTGTAAGTTAATTAATAAATAACAATAATGCCTTAGACTTATACAATTCTGTGCACCATTTATTCACACCTCAATCATACTTGGTGGTGGTAAGCTACTAATGTAGCCACAGCTGCTCTGGGGCAGTCTGACAGAAGCCTGGCTGCCAATTCGCGCCTACGGCCCCTCCGACCACCACCAACTATACAACCACATTCACACTTAAGGTGAGTTAAGCGTCTTGACTCGAACCCGAGACCTTCCGTTGCGAGGTACACCTACCCACTGCCCCACCGCCACCCACAAATGCAAAGAAAGGAAAAAAAAATACAGGCAAAACTAGATTTGGAACAGCAATCCTAATAATTGGTATGCTAGCATGTAGAAGAATAATGCTAATAACAACATATGGTGTGAATGTCAGTGGCACTCTTTGCTACCAGTATGCTAACCCAGCAACAGTTTTCAGTTCCTAGCTTTACCTAATTCATCTCTCAGCAGTAACGCTTCCTGTAACCAATTATAAATCATAAAATTGTTGTAGGATTATAAAATTGTTTGAATGTTTTTGTAAACTAGCCAAGTCATTAATGAGTTCATTAAAGTCCAACTCCCAGACAGTTCAGATTCAGTGGTCATGATAGCATTGTGTGGTTGTTGCAGATTTAGCCGCTGAACATCCCTGATGTGAATCGCTTGTTCTATCACATCCCAAAGGTGCTCTGTTTGATTGTGATCTAGCGACAGTGAGTTACATTATCCTGCTGGAAGCAACCATCAGAAGATGGGTACACTGGTAAGCAACAGATTCCTCTTCTTAGCTGACAGGAGTGGCACCCGGTGTGGTCTTCTCCTGCTGCTTCATGGTTCCACATGTTGTGCATTCAGAGATTCTCTTGTGTATACCTTAGCTTGTTATGTGAGTCACTGTTGCCTTCCTATCAGCTCGAAGCAGTCTGGCCATACTCCTCTCACCTCATAAGGCATTTCCTCCCAGAGAACTGCTGCTCACCGGATATTTTCTCTTCCTTAGATCATTCTCTGTAAACCCTAGAGATGGTTGTGTGGGAAAAATCCCAGCAGATTCCGAAATACTCAACCAGCTTGTAAGGCACCAACAACCATGCCACATTCAGAGTCACTTAAAATCACCTTTCTGCCCCATTCTGATGCTCACTTTGAACCGCAGCGGTTGTCCTCACCATGTCTGCATGCCCAAATGCACTAAGCTGATGCCATGTGACTGGCTGATTAGATAACTGCATTAAAGAGCAGAGAACATTGGCAGCTAATAAAATCTTCAGCATGGTAATGGCTGTAAATTCTTGCACGCATATGCTACTTCTATGCGAACATACAGCAGTAACATTGAATTAAGTTAAAAAAAAACATTTATTTGTAATGAGCTACAGTTACTGAGGGGAGAAAAGGTTATTGAATTGAAGTTACAAATGAAAATACTGATTACAAATGTGTTACATCTTCTTATCGCTATTATTCTTTTAATATAAAAACTTTATCTTTAGAATACAACATTCACTCTGTTGTTTTTTTCATCTTTCACTTGGTGGCAGTTTGTGGACAGCTCGGGTCAGAGAAGCCACAGAGACAAATTTGAGTGCAACACTGTCAAGGGTAGAATGGCTTACAAGGAGCTGTCTCTAGACAGGCTCCATTCACTTGGCAGCGCGCACTGCCTCTTTCTACCAGCCTAATTAATGCACAGAGTCTGCCAGGCCTGCGACCAGCCGACAGCGCCGAAGTGGGTGGCCATGTCGTTGGACAAAAACACCTTTCAGTGCGAGAAATCCAACAATAATTTCCTTTTGAAACACGAGATGCTCGTCGGGAAGGTTATCAAATTAAGTTACATAACTTCAGTGATGTTGTAATTAGTTAGGATTGGTACACTACACCTTTAAATAAGATAAGCAGTACTCTGGTATTTCAAAAGTAAGCGAGTGAAAATTGTTGGTTTACTCTTTCAGTAATGAGGTTTTAAACTGTGACGGCTGAGGCTACCTCACCAAGAAACCACTGCTCTTAAAATGAATCAGCAAAATGTTTCTTTAAGCGCTTTGTGGACAAAACTGAAGGCGAATCTCATAAAAATGGCCAGCATTGCATCCCAATAACCAAGATATTGCCTATAAAAATAGTTGTCTGTGGTAATGGCTTCGAGGAGGGAAGATTCACGCTTAATAACTGTTTTCAAGTGCAGTTCAGAACATGCAAAAATGAGCTTAGTTGCTACTTGTTTTTTTTTTTCTTCATCATGTTCCTCAAGGACTTTGTCATTAAGCACAAAGGCACACAGAGGATTACATCATTTAAAGTTTATTACACAAGAACACAAGCTACAGGTAAGAAGGAGCAGTCACTGTGACTTCAGGGCGGCTTTGTGCTAAATCATGGATAAAATGTGGAGAAGTACAGTGACAAGCCCCATTCCCCTTTGTGTCGAGATAATGAGGCACTGCAAGGTTATGCATAGGATTACTTTAATAACACAGAAGGTGTTTTCCTATTATTCTGGCTTTATGAAGAAAGCTGTGTTATCCATAAGGTGACTCTGCTTCGTCTTTCAAGGGCTATGAAACTTTGTGCCAGTGCGTGAAAATGTCAGCTGTCAATTAAAGACAAATGAATGAAATATTGGCATGACCAGGTTTCCTCTCTGTGCACTCAGTACACAGTGAGATGAGGACAGAGGGAAGCCAGCTGCACTGTAATATACAATTAAGAGCTTCAGTGTTCTGTGCCAGAATATAAAATGAAAGACTGAATAGAACTGCAAAGCATGTGAACCATGGCGTCCCTAAGAAGGGGCTGTAATGTTCAGCCTCTGAGGCTGTAGCACCTTAGCCGGCTGCCATTTTAAATGGCAGTGTGTCTGAACTGGCTGCTTACGGGCTTATGGAGCAGCTCAGTCACAGCTGTACTGCTTCTGTCTTCTAAAAGTATGCACGGATACAGATGCTCACTATACTTTAACAGTATTAAGAGAGCGACTCAGTTCAGAAGATCTAGAATTTGCCCAAATGTTTTTATATATATATATATATATATATATATATATATACTGCATCATATATATATATATATACACTGCTCGGAACACTAAAAGCAACACTTAATACAACTCCAATGTAAATCAAACTTCTGTGAAATCAAACTGTCCACTTAGGAAGCAACACTGATTGACAATCAATTTCACATGCTGTTGTGCAAATGGAATAGACAACAGGTGGAAATTATTGGCAATTAGCAAGACACACGCAATAAAGGAGTGGTTCTGCAGGTGGGGACCACAGACCACTTCTCAGTACCTATGCTTTCTGGCTGATGTTTTGGTCACTTTTGAATGTTGGTGGTGCTTTCACACTGGTGGTAGCATGAGACGGACTCTACAACCCACACAAGTGGCTCAGGTAGTGCAGCTCATCCAGGATGACACATCAATGCGAGCTGTGGCAAGAAGGTTTGCTGTGTCTGTCAGCGTAGTGTCCAGAGGCTGGAGGCGCTACCAGGAGACAGGCCAGTACACCAGGAGATGTAGAGGAGGCCGTAGGAGGGCAACAACCCAGCAGCAGGACCGCTAACTCCGCCTTTGTGCAAGGAGGAACAGGAGGAGCACTGCCAGAGCCCTGCAAAATGACCTCCAGCAGGCCACAAATGTGCATGTGTCTGCACAAACGGTTAGAAACCGACTCCATGAGGATGGTATGAGGGCCCGACGTCCACAGATGTGGGTTGTGCTCACAGACCAACACCATGCAGGACGCTTGGCATTTGCCAGAGAACACCAGGATTGGCAAATTTGCCACTGGTGCCCTGTGCTCTTCACAGATGAAAGCAGATTCACACTGAGCACATGTGACAGACGTGACAGAGTCTGGAGACGCCGTGGAGAGCGATCTGCTGCCTGCAACATCCTTCAACATGACCGGTTTGGCAGTGGGTCAGTAATGGTGTGGGGTGGCAATTCTTTGGAGGGCTGCACGGCCCTCCATGTGCTCGCCAGAGGTAGCATGACTGCCATTAAGTACCGAGATGAGATCCTCAGACCCCTTGTGAGACCATATGCTGGTGCGGTTGGCCCTGGGTTCCTCCTAATGCAGGACAATGCTAGACCTCATGTGGCTGGAGTGTGTCAGCAGTTCCTGCAAGATGAAGACATTGAAGCTATGGACTGGCCCGCCCGTTCCCCAGACCTGAATCCGATTGAGCACATCTGGGACATCATGTCTCGCTCCATCCACCAACGTCACGTTGCACCACAGACTGTCCAAGAGTTGGTGGATTCTTTAGTCCAGGTCTGGGAGGAGATCCCTCAGGAGACCATCCGCCACCTCATCAGGAGCATGCCCAGGTGTTGTAGGGAGGTCATACAGGCACGTGGAGGCCACACACAATAGTGAGCCTCATTTTGACTTGTTTTAAGGACATTACATCAAAGTTGGATCAGCCTGTAGTGTGTTTTTCCACTTTAATTTTGTGTGTGACTCCAAATCCAGGCCTCCATTGGTTAATAAATTTGATTTCCATGGATGATTTTTGTGTGATTTTGTTGTCGGCACATTCAACTTTGTACAGAACAAAGTATTCAATGAGAATATTTCATTCATTCAGATCTAGGATGTGTTATTTGAGTGTTCCCTTTATTTTTTTTAGCAGTGTATATATGTGTGTGTGTGTGTGTGTGTTTGTGTACCAAATGGGAACCTTAATGGTTGAAAAAAGAAACTAATGAAAATGACAGAAACCTGCAGTTTCTCCGGCGTCCACTTGGAGCTGGTTCTAAAAACGAGTCAGTTCCCACAGACTATCATTAAAAGCCTCGACTTCAGCCATGAAATTAGCATGTTTACAGCCACCTGAAAATAGTCTCTATGGCCTGTTTACCCCTTTATTTCAACTGTAGGGTATAATTTAGTTTACGGTGAACCAATATTGATTTGTTATGGCTCAAAGTCGGGGAATGTGGCTACGTTTGATTTGTGGAAACAGTCTGCCAGGCTTCACCTCAGTTATCCAAGTTAGTGAACTGAATCACTGCACAGTGTTTATGCTGTGGTGCCATTTTACTTAACAAATGATAGCACTAATTAGCAGGTATCATTTCTGCGTGTTGTCACCCCACCTACAGTTTATAGATGCAGCAATCAGCTGTTAGCGTTAGCTGATAACTTAGCACTTTACCCTGTCCATGTATTGGTACTTCTGATACTTCAGCTAATGTTGAGGTTTCAAACCAATGGACAGAATAAAGAAACTTATCAACATCACCATATATACAAAGCTTCCTTTTTTATATAAATTCCTAAATTTGGACTAGGATTCTGGAAAAGTTTGCAAAATATTAAATATGAGGAATGTACAATGTCACAGCAGAATTTGCTCTTATCACAGCTTAGTTCCCACTGACTAAACTGTATTTGTACTATTAAATGAATTTGTTGTTTGTGTCATTTCTTGCTCATTAGTTTCTCAACTGTACTTTGTGTGGCATCATTATCTTATTAGTTTCCAGTACTTTTGGCATTATAATATAGCTCCAATCTGTGTTAGATGTCTGGCATGTTCAAATAAAACCTTTAAAGATGGTAATAATGCAAGTTGTGAACTCAGTCTGTACATGCATGTGCAGCAACATGAATGGGCAGCAGAAACATTCAACAGTGTGCAGTATACTCTGGAACAAGTTTGAAAAAGTTTGAAATACAAACTGGTTGTAATAAGCCCATGAACAGAATTGATTCTGTTTATGAATCAAAAGTGCTGCAGCACTGAACAACTGCACCTGAAAATGCCCACTCAGTAGTACCTCACCAATTTCAAAATGTTGTATTGTGCCAGATTTGAATTATGACTATTACAACATGAGCCCACATTGTTAAGGTGAATGCTTGTGCAGTTTGTCACAGTCTACATCCACTTTATACTGGTTGTCGTGCAAAACTGCTGTGCAAAGACCTTTAAATTAGTCCCCACCCCCCTTTTCCACAGGAATACATGGATGTGACCATTGCTGACATTTTTTTTTTTTCCTGGATTATTCCCTGACAGGGATGTCCGTTCATCCCATCCCATTGGTGTCAGATGATTGGCAGTAAGCAGAGTGTAAAGTAAAGCAGCACTGATATGAAGACACTCAGCTGTGGCACAATGAAACACAGATTAAACAAACTCTGACAAAACCGAAATGAAGGCTTTGTGTTTACTGTGATGGATTTCCAAGGCAATTTTCAAGCTGTTTCAAGTAAAGAACTGAGTGGCAGCAAATAGCTTATTCTGAAGGGAAGAAAACAAGCCTCAATATCTGGACGGGAAAAATCCTTTAAGCCTGCAAACTCAATGATTGATTTTTTTTTTTTTTCATTAATTCCATGCTTTGCGCCTCAGGGTGGCTCCGTCCCACAGCCATAAGCTAACAGTTTTGATTCTACACATTTTTAAAAATTGTTTAAAGAAAACTAAAATGAGGGCAAATTTATTCATGTTCTCCTAAATGAAGTCCTTAAGAGAATAAATGGAGGCAGTTAGAGGACGATTACCGCTTGATTCGAGACCTCACGGAGAAGAACCGCTCATGGCGAGCGAGCCTCATCGTCAAAGAGATTTACCTAAAAGACCTGTGAAGAAACTAGCAAAGGGTTTTTTGAGGACACACAACCCCCCCCCCCAACTCATGTTATGAGCGATTCCCCTGGAGGGGGGATTCTTGATTTGAAAAAGATCTGCTGATATCAAGGCACCAAACAGATAAAGCAACCTCGAGGGTGCAGTTAGGTGATAAATATCTTCACCGCAGCTTAGAACATGCTCGGCATGACCAACATTGTGTTAGCCTTTAACGAACACTAACAATGGAATCACTTCTGAACAGAAACTTTGCTACAGAACAAGTAAATTCGTGATTTTGTCTTGGCCAAATGAGTTCAGAAAGTCTTAAAACTCTGAAGTAAACATGTATTTGTAGGAATTGATCAGCCCTCACAGATAACTGTGTTCACTGGCTTCCCATCTGCCGTAATAGCTAGGGGCCACCCGCCAGCTGCTCTAACAGGCTTTCAGGTTCTGGTTCAGTTTTAAATACCCATTTAGTTTGTGTTGATCAGGTAGAAAGTAGGAAACAAGGAAAAATGTATAAAACAAGAAATTAAAATAAGATGCATTAAAAAAAATTGTGCCTTTTTGATGAGATGTACACTCTCATCACAAATACTCAAACTAATTAAATTGATTAAAAAAAAAAGTCCATCTAGAAGAGAAAAACTGTGGCAGAAACATGAAATAGTTACGTGGGGCTTACTTATCTACAAAATAGTTCAAGAATAATTGGTTTCATCAACTAAAAAGGATAATTTCAGGATCAATTTCTATACTGTGCATATATTATAGTCTGCGCTCATTCAGTAATAGTCCAGCATCCAGAGCGGGTGTGTTGGAGAAGTTATTTGTTGTGTTATTACAAAGACATTGATGCAACTGCCAAAATGCCCCCATTCAGCTGTAAACTGACAGCAGACTGACTCAGGCTTATTGCCGTTTTTTTGCCATCTTCAGGCACCAAAGTCACTTTGAAGATGGCAACCGACTGTGAGTGGTCACAGACTTGGTCCCTGTCTGTGAAGCAACTATTACCATTTTAAGGGCTCCAAAATTGGAAGTTCATTGCACACAATCGCAACAATTTTGGTTGTGCCAGCGTCTGTAACCGTTCATTTCCCATAAATGTGAGTGCATGGATTTTACGATTTTTAAGTTAATTTTAAGCAATCTTGGTTGTTGCTGTAAAGCCAACTATTCAAAGGAAATTAATAGATCAAGTTGTATGAATGAATGTATGAAGTTGTGTGTGTGTGTGTGTCTATATAACCCCCCCCACACACACACACACACAGACACTTAGGTAACAGAACAGCTGGCCTTTTTAAAATAAGTCCGTTTAAAAATCCGTGATCATTTGATAAGTGAGACTTTAAAATGTATCGTCTCATAGCAGGGAATTAACTGTGGCTTAACGGTTCATACTGAGTGCCATGCGAAGTTTCATGGCATTGTAGCAATAATGTGTCACTTCCCAACAGATTTTCAAAGATGTCTCTCATGAGTGGGAGAAAAAAAAAAGTGTGAATTGTGCGGACTCAGGCCGTGGACCGTCAACATGTGATTCATACAATCTGCTGTACACCGCAGAGCAGAGAGTAATACAGCCTCAAGGGGAAAGGGAAGAAATGTGGGCGATCAGGGCTGCCGCGCAGAGTTTATCTACATTTTGTTTAAAAAAACAGCTCTCAAGCTGTTAGGAGGGCCACAGTTTACATACTAAATCCATTCTTTAATAAAAACACACTAATGGCATTCCTGTGACCTTGGGTAGTTCTCTTATATCCTGTGAACATAAACAAAACACAACGGAAAGCAGCCAAGATCCTCAATTTAGACCATGCAAGAAGTTGTTGAGGTCAGTGTACCAAGACCGGAAATTCTACTGCCAATCATCCAGGTTGTTAGCTGTTCACTACCAAATAGACTTTTATTGCACTTGTCAATCAAGAAGCAACAAAAAGGAGGAAAAGGAGGCATGTGTAGAAGCAATTCCTCTCATGGCCACTTGAGGATTTTATGCGTAGTCCAGGAATTTTCAATAGGGTTAAGGTCAGGGCTTTAGAAAGGCCTAAAGCTTAATGCTAGCCTGCTTTTGTCATGGTTGTGGGCCGAGGGCCAAGACTCTGGTTATATGGTTTCATATTGTTTAAATCCTCAGTTCCACTTCCTGTTTTATTTTGTTAGTATCTTGTTTCTTGTGTGTTGTATTTAGTTTTGCTTCCCCCTGCCTCGTCTGCGTGTTTGTGTTCAGCTGTTTCCCCACCTGTTGTCACTCCCCTCATTAACCCTCGTGTATTTATTGTCTGCCCTGGTCTTTGTCCTTTGTCGGGTCCTGAGTCTCTTACGTATAGGTTAACGTCGTGCTGAGTGTTTTGAGTTATCGAGTTTCGAGTTTTCAAGTGTTTCGTTTCTGTGTAGCTGGCCCCTGTCCAGCATTTGTTATCTCGAGGGGTGTGCAATAAAGATTGAAAACATATCTGCTCCTGCCCTGCGTCCTGCTTTGAGGTCCTCCCTGCCCTGCCTGCAGCACCCAGCCGTGACAGCTTGATCCATTCCAAAACCAGTTTGGATATGTTTGGGATCATTGTCCTTTTGGAACACCACACTGTTCCCATGTTTCAATCATCTAACTACTGATTTAAGGTGAAGTTGAAGAATTTGGAAGTAGTCCTCCTTTGTCATTATTCTAACCAATTTGTGTAATGTACCGGTACCACTGGCAGCAAACCAGCCCCAGAGCATGATGCTATCACCACCATTCTTCACAGTTGGTAGAGTGCCCTTTTTTGAAAGCCTCACGCTCACTCCTCCAAACATACAGTACTTCTGGTCATTGTGCCCAAATAGTTCAGTCTTTGTCTTGTTTGACCATAAAACCTTTCTCCAGAAGGCATTTGACTTGTCCATGTGGGCAGCTGAAAATTTCAGTTGAGCTTGAAAGTGTTGATTTCAGAGCAGAGGCCTCTTTCTTGGTCAGCACCTTTTCAGTCCCTCTTAGTGATGCTGGTGTTCCAGCAGTTTTCAGTTCATGGCAGGCTTGAACCTTGGTGGTTCCTGGATTGTTCCTTAACACCTTAACCACTTTCCTCTCATCTGAGGGTGACCGTTTGGGTCTTCTTCCAGACCTTGGCAAAGTGGTGACACATCAGAATAGCTTGTATTTACATATAGCTGATTGAACTGGTGATCTTGGAATCTGCAGTTGTTTAGAAATGGGTCCAAGAGACCTTACCAACTCGTGTAAAGCTACAAGTTCTTCGAACTTTCCCGCTGTTCTGGGTATTGGTCAATCTAATGAGTTTTGTAAAACAAATATATTTATATGCTGGCAAAGAGAAACAACCAGTTGTAGTCAATCAACCACAAGTTGTAGTCAATCACTGATTAAAAAATTTAAATGAGTGCATGTATATATGCTTTTGACCCTGTGTGGATTAGAGAAAATTAAAAACTAAATTCAAACTGATGCACCCAGTTCTTAGTATGCTGTACAATCATTCAGTCCTGGAAAAAGAACAGTTCAAAGAAATCATTAAAAGCCCTAAATTACCATGGCATTCATGTCCACTGTGAGTGTGAGCACACTTTTGACCACAACTGTAGCTCCACTGTTCCATCTGTATCTCACAATTAGTATACAGAAGACTAATAGGCATCAAATTGCATATGTACAGTCACTCCATGGGAGATAGTCTTTTTTTAAATTACTCACCTGTTTGGATTTTGGCTTGAAATAAGAGGCACAGCCGCTTTGAAAACTGCACTCCAGTTCTGGTGGGTGAAATTCTAGTATTTTATTAGTATGTTACCAAATAATTGTATATAAAAGACTGATATAGTCTTCAGGACTGAAAAGTTAAGTTGATGTGGAAGTGCTGTAAACCTCCATACTTTCTAATGCCCAGCATGCCAGAGGCAACTTTTGCAGCACAAAAACACTTCTGGTTGTAGAGAAGTCTATGGGTAAATGGCTCTAAGCATTCTTGCTCTAATGCTCCAATTCACATTGTACTTATAAACACAACATGAGCATAATTTCTAAGTTGTGGTTCTCATTAAGCTAACCCTACCCTGGCTTGTCGTGTGATTGACAAGTTGTTATCCTCTGCATTGTACCCCAATTTCACAGTCAGATCTACCTCATGCTAGTAGCCACCTGATTTTAAAAAGCAAAGATGGTGACAGTGAAAACACTAAGGCTTAAGGCTCAACAATGAGACATCATGTACTCCTGGTGTGTTTTATATACAGTTTATGTCTGTTATTTAACACTAATTAGCAAATGCATTTGGATTGATTGATTGATGGAGCATTCCACCCTTTACATATTGTAACTTCTGGCTCAAAAAAACCCCCCAAATAACCAAAATGCTGACACTGAGGCTTTAAAATGCAAATTCCAGACCAATGGTTGGCTAAAATGCTAATGCTAGCTAGGCTAGTTAGCAAGCTGCATCCATAAAGTGCAATGCTGACAATCAGTGCTAAGCTATCAGCTAATGTTGAGGCTTAAAGACGACAGAAACCAATGGGCGGCTGTACATAAAAGATGGACGCAACCACTGCTACGTCTATGGTGTCATAACAATTCCTGTATTTGCGTTTCCTCTGGCGTCAGCAGCTCCACGTCGCTCCATAAAATCCTTTGTCAACATTTAAACAGTGGCAAAGCAGCGTAAACAGTGACAACTTAATTTGGGAACTGGCCTTGATGAGAAAAAGAAAAAAGAAATGAGACATTTCTTTAGCTACCTTAAAGGTTTATTTCTTTTTGCTTTCTTTTTCTCCCTTTGAGCACACACAGAGGGAAGAGCCCTCTGTCAGCTCACTGCTTTCATCTAAATCAAAATTATCTGGCTGAACTGCACTGAATTATCATTGGAGGCGAACCACTAATGACTCAGGATCTCTGGATTTCGCGAGAGGAAAAAAACACACACGCGCGCACACACACACACACACTACACACACAAAAAGCTCAAGTAGTGAAATAACACTCTAAAAGAGCTCATTATTATCATCCTCACTCCTTCTACTGTACGCGCAGCTATCATTAAGTCTGCATTTTGGATATAATGACCTTGTGTTGTTACATGGCTGTCACGGGTTATATCAGTAATGGTCCTCAAGCCACTGTCTCTCACAAGTTAAGGACACACATGCGCACACACACCCACACACACACAGAGTTGGTGACAGTATTTTCCCCCAGTCATCCCTAGAGGACCAGAGAGCCATCGGCCAAGTAGCGCTGTCTCGACACCTTGTCACAACCCTTGGTCTGAGCGCCATGGATTGTGTTTGTACATGTATGTGCGCGCGCATCATTTCCTCAAACGTGGCGAGCCATATCAATGTGACACGGCCAAGTGCAGAGCTGATTGAGGCTGTATCGCTAACAGGATGTTTGACGGCGGTGAACGTGCTATCGAGAAGGTCATTTACATCAAGTTGTGCTTGATGTAAATTGGACTATTTTCAATTGCCTATTAGATAACTGGGTTACATCACTGATTCTGTGGGATCTATTTCCCGCTTCACTGATCAAGAGGAATAAAGAGGAGACTAGCACAAAGTAAAGGAAGGGGGGGAAAGAAAGATGAAACTGATGTCAGTTTTGACTTTTCTAACTATTTTGTCACAGATTGCTACCCATAACCACCAGTGATGTGACACTGAGGGTTAATTTTCCAACTTCATAAGTTAAAATTAGGATTAGTTCCAGTGCAACAGCTCTGGACCATAAAATAGCAACTAACAGAGAGAAAAAAAAGGGTTTTAGTAGCCCTCTGTATTCCCTTTGATGTCGTCGCTTGATCATGCAAGCGAGCAGCAACCAACTGTAATGTAGAAATACATTCTGGGTGACACATCCGTTTTGCCTCCTAAATGTGCCTCAGATCAAAGGAAGCACATAATTTTGTTTTTGACTCCCAACTTTAACCGCTCCTAGGTCCACTGTGCATAATCCATTTTAAGACTTATTCACACTGTGTACCTTTCGGCTGAACAGTGGGTTACAGAGGTGGGAGGGAGCATTTTGTCTTCCTCCACTGTTTCTTTTCCAGTTTAGTCACGACTGCTTGGGAAGGCCAACCAAAGCTCCCTGTCCTTTCCTATAAGTCTGAGACGGGGAACGAATGGAGGAATTCATTAAATATTTCAGGACGGTGTCCTCCTTCGTAATCTCTCTCTATCTCAGGTGGAGTCTGTGTGTTAACGGCGTTGATGCACGTATGCACACATCAGCTCAGAGTATCTGGCAAAAATGATTAATATCCAGCATGAAAGGAAACAGAGGAGCTTATATGTTTTGTTTCAGAAATTACTCAATTCCCTGTTGACCTGCTGTAGCTTTTTTTTTTCAAATTTTACTTTTTTTTTTTTTTATAAGAAGATTTAAATTACAATGTAAAGCACCTTTAGTCCTTACAGAGTGCAGGTTCCTGTGAAGTTCATTGCACTAGGACACAGGAAGTCTGTGCTCCAGTTTTACTGAGTGAAATTGTGGTATTTTGTGGTGCTCAGTGCTAATTAGCAGATATGTGTGCTAGTGCAAGTCACCTAACTCATCTGTTAAGTGATGACGTATTAACCTCAATTCCGGGTAGATTTTGTCATCTTTTTTAATCTGCTGTTTATTTTTTGAAACGATACAAGCCCACAAGAATGATTCAGATCTCATTTTGTGCCTCTCCAGCCTCTTATTAACACTAGTCACATGTAATACATCTTTAAACTACGTTTTTGAAAGTGGTTGGTGTTCATTACCGCTCATGGGTTTTTGCTATTCTTCACACCAAATATTTTAATGCTTCAGGCAGGTAAGTGTTCCAGCAGGCCGAGTGAGAGTCACAGATAGGCTTTCCAACAGGTTCTCTGAGCAGAAGGGGAAGACAAGCAAGAAAGCAAAAAGCAGACCTGAGCTTGAATGAACTGTTGAGCATCAAAAGACCAGATCAGGTCAACAATCTGGCGAGGCCTAGTGGATTGCCAGACCAGGCTACCTGAAGTTTTTTTAGGCCACACCCACCACTGAAAGTGATTGGAAAGAAGCCATTCACACCAACACTCACTTCAGTAGGGGAGAGAAAGAGAACAGCTAGAGGAAGAAAGGGAAAAGGACACATGAGGTGACAGATGCCTTCAAATGTTGCTCACACTTTTCAATCTTAATTCTATTAAAAGTTAAGGCAGTGCTGTACATTTTGTTGTTTTAGTTAGAACAGTATATCATCTAAGCATGTCAACTTGCTAGCTAACCTACATCATTTGTTTACTTTAGGGAACTGAGGGCTCATCTTGACCTGGAAACAGCTACATCCACTGATGCCAGCCGTGCTTTTTTGTTGTTTTCGCCGGTCATGCGCCGCTTATATTTTCTAATCTCAGGCAGGCAGCCAGGTTTGAGCCATGACTGGACGATCCTGTTGGTTTTTAACCACCATTTCAATCAGCGCAGAAGCTCTGCGATTGCCAGATTATACAGAGGGAGATGCAACTTGAAAAAAAAAGAGACATTCTGAGGAAAAATTTGAAACTGGAAGCCAAGAAATTAGTTTTGATAGGTTTTTTTTCCCAACTTCTTTTACTCCTACACCAGCATTGATGCAAGGTTTTGTCTGATTATCAACACTTATCAGGAGCATACTGCAGTGGGTACCTGCACCCTCAGTGCTGGTATAAATGTAACAGGGCTGTGGTGATGCCACAAGCAAGCGACACAACCAATGTGGAAACCATAATGGGACCATTAACAGATGGATGTTATCTATGGAATGGTGGTTTTGACTGAAACAGTGGTTTCCACCTACATTTTGTTTTGTGAGTCCACGTCCTTTTCTGTTCTTTCTCCTGCCAAAAATAAAAAACAAACAAACAAACTGGGAATGACCAAAATGGCTACATCCATCATTTATATGCAGTCTGTGGCTTAAAGTGGTTTATATCCTGCATCTGATTCCAGGATATAGCTAAAGCCTTTGCTATCATTTTTCCCCTCCTTGAATTGCCCTAGACAATTGGATTCTTTCAAAAACAAGATACAGTATATTTTCCATTCCTTGCAACAGACCTGATACCATCTCAGGATCTTAATATGTAAAGATAAGCAGGAAAGTAATTAATTTTAAATCCTCCTCCTTGGTTTTGCCTGGGTTTGTGTGAAGTTATTTTATATGACTTTTGCAGGGCAGGCCATTACTTTCCTCAGGGACAAGCTGCCCTGCTGCACCAGCGTCACAGTAGCCTCTCGCTGCAGGGAACTCAAAAGTACATTGTTTTTCTGTGTCTGCACATGTGTACTTACATGTGAGCATGACTGCATGAAGAAGCAGAACCAAGGATAAAATAAAAACTTGCAAAGTGCACTGGTTCAAATACCTGAAATTAGAGCAATAACTTAAATAAAGAGCATTGTTAGCATCACACATTCGGCACTTTTTACTGCAGCTTCATAATGTGTTACTAATAATTCTTCCCCCAGGAGACATCTCTAGCAGTTTGAAAAGTTACAGAAGTGTATTCTAAATAGTCTGACATGCATTTACAGATAGAACGATTACTGTGAAGAAGGCACTTTGCTCACTAAGCACTGATGGGCCTGCCAGCTCTGTAGCCTGGAATCCTGGTAGCTCTCTCTGTGATGTCCAGTCATTCAAAGGCAGGTGGTTTCAAATGGCACTCAAGGGAAAATGCTGCAAAGAAAAATGTCAGAAGAATGAAAGCTAAAAGTGATTTGACCATCAAGTCAGATTTTTCTCCTGAGAAGTTTCTGCAGACAGGAATGTGAGACTAAAAATGTGACTCAGAACCAAAAAAGTCCAGCCATCCTTCCCGTGCTACTTTTCTCTCATTGCTTCTTGCATCTTAATGACAGCTTATCCTCTTGTTCCCAAAGTCCCAAAAATCCCTGAATTCAGTTTCCCTCAAATAAAGAGAAAGCCTTAGAAGGAATTAACAAGTTCCAAATTGAAATGCTGAAATGCAGGCTGTTGATACTTGTTGCATACTCACACAAACGAAGAGAGGGATTATTTTAACAGTGTGCTCCAGGTGCCCACGCTTCTGCAGCTTTTGAAGGGTGAAACAACATACTTTCCTCTTACAGACTAAATGTTGAATTCATCAGCAATCAAATACACCTCCAGACTTTCACAGTTCAACACACTTGAGGGTTTTGGCAGCTACAGCCTTATTTGGCCTGGAATGAAAAGTAGCTTGTGGTGTAAAATATTAGTTAACAAGACTGAAATCACTTTGTGACATTCTGACTTTTGTCCGTTTATATTTTGGCAATATAGTGCAGCTCTGTAGCTACCCAGTGCAATACCAGAGTGGCTGGAGAAGTCAAATATTTTCAAAACTCCCACTATATAATCCAGGTATCATCAAATATTAATGTTGCCAGGCTAGAGTGGTATCATCCTTGCGTCTCCTGTGTGTGTAGAATTGATAAATCTCGCACAACCTTTAAACGATGCTGGGTTTTTTTTTTTAAGCATGCCTGTAAGACAGGTTTCTTTCTGGAAATAAGGATGCTTGTGTTGGATACAGGCCTGGTTGGAGGTTTCCCAAGAAAAAAAGTCAATTTTCATTCCACCAAATACTTTTGTTTTGTCAAAGTCATTGGCATCCCCAAGTCACACCCAATGTGTCCTGTTACGTCAGTGCTGTGAAACACCAGGTCTAGGCAATAATAAGATTGGTCTCTTACTCCCAACTTGTCATATGGATGCTTGTAAAAAAAAAATTTTAAAAAAAAAAGACCCTTTGCATCACCCTCATATTTCAATGTGCAGTGGTATATTTTAACCTAAACCATAATCTTTGCCCTGCAGGTAACTGCAAGCTTTTTATGACAGCAACTATCTACTCCCTGGCAACCTCAAAATGCTAATCGTGTCACTCTAAAGCAGGACCGTCACCTTTTGGCATCTAACGGTGTTGCAGTCGGTGCCTAAAGGCACAGTCACCAGGGGACACCTTTTTCTTTTTTTCTTTTTTTTTGTAATTTGGTGACAGCAGAAGCGTCTGACACACTGGCAGTGTTTAATGGCATGGGATGAGAATGCATTGAGTAAATGTACTCAAATGTACAGATACCGTGTGCAGGATCTGTGTGTTTACAGCAAAAGCTACAATGAAGTGTTCGCAATAAAGCCGAGGGTCATGTGGACAGAGCGCAACCGTCGGAAAATCCAAGCGCAGGCAATTTACAGTGATGACAGGTCACAAAGGTGCACAGCAGGAGTGGTCATTTAGCAAGGAAAGGAAGCCAGGAAATTCTAGATAACTCAATAACCTGTCCCCACGGTATTTTTTGTTTTCTGTCAGGCATATGGGCCCTCTGGTATTCCTGACTGCCTGGGAGGCTAAATTCATATGTAACTGCCTGACAGACTGCCCCTGTATGGCTTTACTTCCTGTTAGGCATCTGGTACTGTCTGGCAGCCACCTTCTAGAGCTTGGCTTGCTGAGAGGGCTTAACATGGCATTATGCTGCCCAACAGACTGTTGTAGCTAGTATCACTTCGCACGTAATGCCTTTAAGGCATACATTTTAAAAAAGGCAGCCCAGAAACCAGATTCCTCTCTAGAAGACTTCGCCAAAAAGCTTTGGCAGATTATTTCTATAGTGCATGCCCTTAGTATTGTGGGTATTGATGCCACAATGCCTCTTGGGAAAAATCTGTTTGTGTTAAGCATTCAAGAAGAGCTATTTTAAAACCATTATTTAAAAAAAGAAAAAAAAAAAAAAAGCAGCGTGAAAGGAGTAACAGCAATTTTACTGGAGGCCGACTATGTTCTTTTTTTTCCTTCAAATGTGGAGAAGTCTAAAGTTCATATGACAGCAGATGGAGGCGGGTTGAATAATAAAACGCAAGCTACCCAAAGCACCAAGTACTTCCACCACCCACAATTTCCTTGACGAAATGCATGCCTGAACACTCAGGCTTCCTCAGACAGGGTGACCTATACGAGCTCTGTTAGCAGCCACACTGCGTTGGACTGCCCTTGATTAAAATTTTAATGAGGAGTACAGGTAGCTGTCCGGCTAATGGCACTCATCCCTTATGATCGACTAATTGCAGAAAGGACGGAACCAAATGTGGCAGAATAGGATCTGTCAGCTAGACTCTTCGAGTAACCCTGTGGACAGATTTTCCGCAGCATGTGAATGAATTGGCTGCGGCAGTGTTGTTACGATAACCAGAATTCAATAATACATTGTATAAACATTTCAGATAGTTTCAAAGGCGTTCTGCCAGCCGAAATTCAACATCACTTCCCCAAGGGTGCGCATGAACCGGCAGACTTGAAAGGAGGAGGATTTGGAATAGAAAGAGCAACAGTCTGGCTCCTCAAGGTGGACTGCAGGCATCAGTGCAAATTTTTAAAGCAGTCAGAAACTGGAAACATGGCAACAGCATCAAACAGTCCACCACGTCTTGAACCGAATCCCAATCCACCTGAGCCAGTAGACAAAAGTGATGCCGGGAGGAAGAGAGTGGGACTTCTTTTTTTTTTTTTTTTTTTTCCCCCATTTACAGAGCTGACAAAGATAGATGTCCAAACAGCATATCAAAACCCAAAGTTGCACTTCAGCTGTCAGAAGCAGTAGAATCACAGCTTGCTTGATGCTATTCCTTCACTTGCTTCCCGCGGTATTGTACAGAGGTGTACTGTAAAATATATTTTTTATTAAATTCAGAGTTTGTAAGTGAAACCTTGAAAAGAGAAACTTTTAGACCTGAGGAATTACATGTCCATTTAAGGGGACATTCTAGCCAACTCTCAAAAGAATCCCCCTTTATTTGGTGGGTTCCATCAAAGGAGGGGAAACCTGAATGATTTAAATTAACCCAGGTTATATGGTTTAAGCAATGCATCAAATGGGATTATGTGGAGCTCTTGAGATGGATTTGTGCGAACGTGTGTGTCTGTGTGAAAGAATATGGCACTCTCAGCAGCCAGATGTCTGCAGAGCAATCCCTCTGCACAATTACCTCCGGACATCTGGGACCTATAAACACGGCGAGCAAGCTCCAGCTCTCGTTTTCTTTAGTCCCTTATTGTCTCTTCATCATTGTCCTCGCTCCTAACTCTATTTCTTCCTCCCTCTTTGTGTAGCTTTGTCTTGTCTCACATTGTACACACACACACACAGCCTTGTTTTCAGTTTTCTCTCCCTCATTTTCACCACCCCCTGCATGCATATATTCATTTCTCTATTCCGTCTCGTACAGCTCCCATGCCTGAACACATGGATTTCTCTGTCTCCCTCCATGTTTTACCACCCCTGCGTCTGCACATACATACACAATTTCGCTGTTTTCCTCTCTCCCAGCTGGCAGCCACCTTGTCACCTCCCGACCCCCCACCGCCCCCACCTCCCCACCACCTTCATCGTCTTCTGCTGTCACTCCGTTTGACTCTTGTCAAAATATCACCTCTTCCCCAAAGCATGAACAGCAGCAGAGCCGATTTGCTATTCAAATGAGGTCGTCACCCGGTGCACATATGCCGCATAAATCATCATGCAAATTGTTGTGTACTGTATGAACACTGTTCCATAAACATGTAATCAATTATCTGTGACTCTGCGAACATGTGTAATAGAAGAGGAGGCATTTGGGCCTGACTAGCAGTTAGCAGCATGACGCGACTTCATAGATTATTTCTTTGTTAAGGAACCTGCAGCAATCTTCATGAGCATGTAACAGCACTGGAGGAGTCACAAATATATATGTAATTTGCAAGTGACAATCATCTGTGAAATGGGAGGTTGGAACCATTTGTAATGAGCGAGCGGCTGCACAAATCACTTTTGTCAAAGTAAAAAAAAAAAAAAAGGCCCGAGGGCTGTAGTGATAACTCCTGCACTAACCCCTGCACCTTATTAAAAACTGTTTGTGACATTTACTGAACTTAAATATACTGTTACCTAATAATACACTTTATCAGGTACACCTGTTCAATTGACTGATTAGATACTGGATCTGTGTTAACAACTACATGGCAGCAACTCAGTGCATTTAGGCATGTAGTCCAAGCTGAGCATCAAAATGGGGGAAGAAAGATGATTTAAGTGACTTAGAATGTGGCATGGCTTTTGGCGCCAGATAGGCTGGTTGAGTATTTCTGCTGGGATTTTCCCACGCAACCACCTCTAGGGTTTACAGAGAATGATCCGAGAAAGATAAAGTATCCAATGAGCATCAGTTCTCTGGGAGAAAATGGTTACAGTTCACATGGCGTCACCAAAATTGTACAATAGAAGATTGAGTTTGGTGTTGGGCCCCTTAGTACCAACTGAGCATTGTTTGAATGCCACAACCTACCTGCCTATTAATGCTGACCATGTCCATCCCTTTATGTCACACCACGTCACAGAGCTCACAGTCACCAGCCAATCCAATAGAGCATCTTTCGGATGTGGTGGAGCAGGAGATTTACATCATGGATGCGGTTTCTGCTGTTACATGGGAGTCTGTGGAGACTGATTTACTTTTAGAGCCAGACTCTAGTGGCCAAAGGAGGAACTGCAGGCGTTGGCACTTCTCTGTTGGTTTTATTTTTCAGCCCTTGTGGTTGTTGCTTTTTGGTAGCATGTCTGCTGAGGGGAAGAAATACTACAAGGATGCACAAACAGTTCCCACTCAAGTGAAAAATGGAAGGGAAATATTTGCTCTGCTTTCTCTCTGAATGTGCCTCAAGAGTCTGCCACCATTTGCAATTTATGTGGTATTTGTTTGTCACATAATTTTAGCCCTCATCTAGGAGGCTTCCCAGTGCAGCTAAAACAACACCATTCCTTGCTTCCTCTCCTTCCAGAAATGCATCTATAACTGGAGTTAGCAACTGTTTTCAGAATCCGGATATACTTAGTGTAAACACTTATTAATCATACATTTCAACAGTAATGCCCAACTCTTATGGTTGACTCACACAAACAAACCTTTAAATCAAAACGCTGTTTTCCTTTCAAGAATAAAATGAACGCTTTTGTAACAAATTCATTATAGTGGACTTAATATTCCTACTTAGGATTTATTATTGGTGAGTGCTGTGCAGTAATTGACTTTCCATCACTTTAAATTTGAGCAAAACAAGGGCAAGGGAACATTTTGTCCAGCCTGACAGACAAATCACTCCGATTATGTTGAAACGAAATCCAATCTTAGCCCCCGGAACAAGGTTTAACCAGAAAAATTACCGTAATTTTGTTAGTTTTAATATTATCTAACGGTCATGCAACGGAAATGGCATAATAAGATCAAAACGTGTGCGTGTTTGACAGTGCAGAAACCAAATGTGCTTTATTTGAGCCTCCCTCTCACATTTTAGGCGTTTCAAAGTAACCATGTCCTGTTTGTGCCCCAGCTGAGGGACGGATAAATAATTTCTCTGCAGCAGAAGGCTAAAGCGTCTTGTGATGATTATTGGAGCCAGAGGAGTAAACGAGGCCTCGCAAAAGTTTACCATGGCCCAGATAGCTCAGGTAGGCTGTCACGGGAATCTAAATATGACCAGCCAGCACGAGGTTAGTGTTTTTGTAGAGAGGATAAACACTGGTGCACAGAAGGCTGATTTTTTTTTTTTTTATTTGGGGGGGGGGTCTGAAGGTGGGTGGCTGCATGTGATTAGAACAATTGTTCCCATTTGGTAATGCAAAAGAGAATTAGAGGCTCCTGTTATTGCATTGCTCTTTAATGTAGATGTTCCAGTTTTAGAAAGCAGAGAAACATGCAGAGATTTGGAGTGCAGTTTGATTATATTATCTCTAAACAGAGCTTTTAACCTTTTAATGTCCACCACGACACCAGTGACCCACCCAGGATTAGGGTTAGGTTAACATATAGAATTTTCAACCAAATGGAAACGCTTTAAAGAGGAAAACAAATGGCAACTTTTTATTTTACCCCAAGTTGGTTGCCAGTGACCTTATGGATGTTAACTGCAATTCAACATACTGATTATGTCAAACCCCTGATTGAAAGAAGGTTTGCATCGCTTTAGTTTAAGGGGAGTTGACCCTGTTTCATAACTCGTGCCTGACCCTTTGCCTTTTGAGTCAACCAGCGTGTTTTGTAGCGAGACTTTATCTTTCCAAGTGCCTGTCCTTCCTCTCGCTGCGTATGCTCACAGCTCACTTGCCATGGAATATATTGAGGTGCAAAGGGCACCCGAGGACCAGAAGACAACAAACAAAGTCATAACACGAGCGAGAGAAATGTCAAAAAAAAGATTTGCCACAAGTCAATGAGTCTCTTCATTTTCAGCAAAACATAAAAGGCCACTTTGTCTCCAACAGCACTCTGCTGCCCCCCCGCCCCTCAATATTATTGACCTCACTTCTCCCTGATGGCTTCTTGAATATGGGACAAGGCTTTTCATTTATTCTCAGATGCTGTCGGAAGTCCTTGAACTACTTGTCCGTGTCATCTGCAGTTTCAGGTGCGGCTGTTGACCTTGTAAAAACAACTCACGCGAGGCTCTTAGTACGTGCAGATTCCCACTCCGGGTCCTTTTGTCACAAAGCTTTTTGCATGGACACTAATCCAGGATCACTGGCTGGGTCACGGCAAGAAACCTCAAGTGAACCAGGTAGGTGAGGATGAACAAACTCAGCTTCTTATCTGTACCAGCCAGACAAAGCTTTCCAGAGTGCCAAATAACCTTATAGTTCTTGCAATTACGTCTGTCTGTGTTGATCTGGCAGAGTCCTCTATTACTCTGGTAACAGCAACTGTGGTTTCAGTACTTCAGTAAACATTTCTTGAACCCATTTACTTAAACTGTTGCAACACCAAACAAATCAGTCAAAAGTTATTGCTCATTTTTGCTACACACAGGCTTAGATTTCCACACAGCAGCAGCACTGCAGTATCCAGTAATATTTCATACGGCCGCTTCACTAGCTGGTTCCCATTCCTAGAGCATCAAGTGCTGATGTTTTGGCAAAACCACTAGCATCTCCTATATGTGCATCACCTAATGCATCATGGCACTGATGTGATTGTGAGACACCAGTCACCATCTCCTGAGTTTTCCTTGTGACTTACCTAAACAGTACCCCTTCAATCTCCTAATACATACTTTAACCCTTTAACAGCGGCGATCGCTGCCGACGCACTTGTTACCTGTCCTTATTTGCCGTGAACAGCTGGTTAATGCCGAGTGTATCACTGCTGAGATGTCTGATCAAACGTACTTTGAATTACCGTGGTTATGCGACCGGTTTCTGAAAGCTGAGAAATTGCGCTTTACACCCTGTTGCTGGAAGTCCACAAATGGTGGCATTTTTGTTAAATAAAGGGTTAAAAGAGGGCCCTTATTGCCACAGGTGGTGCATCAGGGTAAGAGCATCAAAATGCAACTCCAGCAACATCTGACAGAACTCCAGTATTTGGTGCTCAAGAATGTTTTACCATAACAACCACCAGAAACATTTCAGTTTACACTTTAGAAAGTTTACAGAAGATGCCACCACTTAAATATCCACTATATCGGTGTTTCACATAGATATGGATACCTGCTGTGATCTTAACCACTTGTCCAGTCCAGGGTCATGGGGAGGCTAGAGCCCAGGGCACACCCTGGACAGGTCAGCAATCTATCACAGGGCTAACAAATGGAGGCAAACAGCCATTCACACTCACAATCACACCTTCTGTGTGTATTTTGGACGTTTTCCCTGTGCCTGCATTGGTTCTCCCCGGGTACGCTGGCTTCCTCCCACATGACAGGCTAATTGGTGATACTAAATTAGCCTGTTGATTAGTCCTAAGTAATTTGCCAAAAAATATATTAGAATTTCTCTCATCAAAGCAGCACAGACTTTTTCCCCAACTGGCTTTTTTGTATTTTTTTTTGTCAAAAAGTCAGCAAACACAGTCGAGATGTTCAGTTCAAGATTCACTCTTAAAGCACCTCGGCTTGTGCTGTTGCCGTTTAAAAAGGGTGAGCAACAAGAGTCTGAGGACTGACTTGCTTTTGGAGCCAGCCTCAAGCTTTAACAGCAGCAGTGCACAAAAACTTCAAACATTTCCTACATTGCTTCTCAGCAAAAGCCACAAGCCGATGCTGGCGTTGCAACAGCCAGACCTAGCTCATTTGAGATGTGACTGCTTATAAAACAGGACGCCTTTATGCAGCATCATGTGACCGCACAAAGGCAACCAGAATCCAGGGCAGGAAAGGTAAACTATTACACAGAGAGGTTATTACCTAGTGTCAGTATGTTGAATTGATTTTTACTTTACTGTGTTTATAACTGAAGACAAAAAAATATGTGGAAATTGGACTGGATTGCACTAAACATTTGACATTTCAAACTTAAATATATATATATATATAGTTTTACTTAGTAGTTGCTGTTCAAATAGATTAAAATGTTAACTCCTCTGATTCATAGTTACAGCTTTTTGATTTAAATAATGACTACAGTACAATGCAGTGATGCACAACTCCCACATACAGTGTTTCCATAACAAATTCAACATTTCACAGCCTATAGTCGGCCCTTTTCTTATAAATATTTCAGCGAGTGTTTCTTCGCTGAATTCGCACCCTTTGGAATTCATCAGATACATCAGGTCACGTTGCAGCTTCAAACAGCTAATCACTGGCGAGAGGCCACGGTGATGAACTTCAGCTCACGCCTTGGCTCTTGACAAGCCGATTGCTTAGACTTAAAAGCGTGGGAGGGCTGATGGGTATTGGACGGATGACCACAGGGACACGGCCCAGGTGTCTCATTGCTGAAACGGGAGAGTGAGGCTGTCAAGGTATGACATACGAGCTAATGACCCTTGACCTCAGCTGTGCATTCAAATAGGGGGGGGACGTGTGTGGAAATATAAAGCTCCTCACAAACAGCTTTGGATGCAGCGAAAAAGACAAGGAAGTGGGTTACAGGGACTTTAACTAAAAGCAGAATTTCTCAGTTTGTGCAGCATCCTTGAGAAGTGCTCCACTGGAGCACCATCTTGGCGAAATCTTTTGCACCCATATTTCTAATGTGTAATGCTTTCCTTCAGATAATCCTGCAGGGCAGTCAAGATTTGCAGCACTAAGAAGACAATTGTTTGTGAAATATTTTGCCATAATCCTATGACCCATTTTTGGTCTCGTTGAATTCCTTTATATGGCTTTATCACAAGCTGCTCAAGAATAAATTTCCATCGTTTAATGTAAATGCAAACCCCAGGTTTTTTTTTTTTTTCCCAAGAAATGATTCCTATGCAGCCTCTCAGCATAAAGATGAGTCGCCTGGTGGGTGAGCAAGGCACGAAGCAGACCTAACCCTGTTTATTTTAACAAATGTAAATGCAAGCATCCTATTGATGCCATGGATTGTTGTTTGCGGAGTTCATTTTAGGTCATATGGAGTCTTCATAAATAATAAAGGGATGATATTGCAGGTGTTGTGTACAGATTGGATTACCACAAGATGTTTCCCGTGGGAACGGTGGTGTTTGTCAGGTGTTGGCCTGGAGACCCGATCTGACACATGTGACATCTTAGGTTCAGTTTCAAAATAACTGCCATTCCTTCATTTCAGAATGAAATTACAAGGAAGTTAACATTGCCTGAATTTCTCGTTCTTCCGCTGGGTTTCAGTTTAGTGAAAAAAAAAAAATGCTTGTTTAGCTTTTCTCAGTAAGTTTACACTCCACCAATGACTTTATTTCCTGCTCAAGAGCTGAGAAGTACACAATTTATATCAGCAAATAGGAAAGGAGACATTTTGGAGAAGACCACAAAAAAAAATGTATTAAGGATTTCACTATCACTGCGATCTGAGCTAGAAAGATAGAAAACAGGTCACCGGCAAACTATGACCTTCCTAGTTGTGTAAACCTCTTCCAGTTGAAACCACTTGTCATGTCTCAGGAAGAAACAAAAAACAGTTTAGTTATTCAGTGAGTCTGTTTATGAGGTGATGCATAAAAAAAAAGGAGAGCTGGTAAACATCTGTTTTTAGCTTGCATTCGAATTTAACCTACACATTCTAATTTATGCTAATCCACTGAACCTGTGTGAGGTAATTTGGGAAGGTATCCATTGATGTATGAGTGTATCTGTGAGATTTCTTTTTTCACAAAAAAAAAAAAAAGCCTTTTAATGTGTCATTTTTTTAAGCATGTCGTGATCACTACACTCTGGGATGCTGCTGTTTAAGCAATCATTTCCTTCACTTTTACATCCGCTGATGTGAGATTCTTGTCACAGCCTTCCTGTCTAGTGTGGTCTGCTTAAAAGCCGGAGGACATTTGGTGATTTTTCAGGGAGAGCCAATGTTGCTTTCATGTCAGATGTGCATGTCCAATTCACAACCACAGTAAGACAAGGACCCTACGATATTAGAAACAAACCAACAATCTCATAACTCCCTATGATCAAGCACTTGGCAACAGTGGAAAGGAAAAACTCCCTTTTAACAGGAAGAAACCTCCTGCAGAACCAGGCTCAGGGAGGGGCAGACAACCACCCCGACCGGTTGGGGGTGAGGGGAAAGAGCTCAGATCAGAGAGAGACTGGACAGGTTGAAGAAACAAAATAAGTGCTGCCCAAGACAGCATACCTCTGCTAAGTTTGAAAATGCTTTCCTTACCATCCAAAAGTGACATCCCTGGATAAAGAATGATTTCCTGATCTGGAGGAGTTTATGACATTTTATGAAGAATAAGAAGACAATATTTTTCAGCTGCTCTTATTGTTATGTGTTGCAATACTAATAAATCCTTCGAAATACCAGGATCCAGATTGGTTTTGTTTGTTTGATAAAACTTTCTTGGAAGTCCATTCGTAACCAACCACATGACCTCCTTGGTGGAGATCATGTGGTTGGCAGAACATGGTAACTTGCGTCAGCCTGCCAAACAAGGCAGTTAAAATTGTATCTTACCCAAATAATTTGAGTAGTTTAGGCTTCAGTCACACAGAGGCAGAACACTGGTCGGTAACCCCCTGGCAACTTCTTGTCAGTAGGGGAAAATGTGTTGCTCCAGGTTCCCGGCTGTTGCTAGGTGAAATCAGTTGCAAAAAGGGTAGGTCATCAACAACCTCTTTGCGATTCCTTTGGTTTCTAACACAAATACTCACTAACCAACCACTGAGTTGTAGCAGAGATGGAATAATTGTGACGCAAACAGGAAATGGAGACTGTTTGCAATGATAAGACAACTTTTACACTGAAGGTGGCAAGTCTCTTTTTCCAGTTTGCACTGCACCCTTCACAGTTCTACCAGTTCTACCAACCAAAGCAATCACAGGGTGGTTTTCATGCACCGTATAGCTCTTTGTGACCAATTTCACCCAGCAGCATTAAGCGACATCCCACAACCACTTCCCAACCAGTTGGGGAGTACACATTTTCCCCTAGCAACCAGTTTCTATGCCTGTGTCACTTTTGCTGGTTTCTTTGGTTTGGACAAGTTTGGGTGGGGTTAAAAGTAGATCATGACTGGATGCAAGCCACAAACATTGAGTATTAACCTGCCTCAGTATATGGAGAACCAATTAGTGTGGATGACAAAATTTAATATGGCTCAGTGAGTATATTTGGGTTTGTGTGCTGCAAGAATGGGTACCATCTAATCTATGATCATTGTGCCAGCTGCTGCATTTTGTTAACTCATGCTTCTAAGCTCAAATAATACTAAATTCTTCTACAGTGAAGATAACAGTTTCATAAACTTAAAATCGCACAACTCATACATTTTTATTTGCAAACCTAGCCATCACTGGCATAGTCAGATGACATATGGTCAAATTACATGTTTCCACATGCTGCCAGTACTAATTGACCAGCCTGAAATAGCTGTTCATTTTAACAGGGGAGAAAAGTTCAGTAACAAGTAGCTCCAATTTGTCTGCAGCATTTGTATCTTAAGCCAAAAAGAAGGTAAAACCCTAGTGCGCAATGTCAAATGTTTTTGGGAGTTTAGACTATAACATGACTAAACCACATTCATTTTTAAAGGACACAGAAAGACAATCAAAAAGACTATACTTCTTATTGCAAGATGATCTGAGACCCTTGTTGTGAACATGTCAAAGTGATGCCACATGAGTTCCATTTTCTCGACTGCCAAGAAACAGAGCAGGTAAATGGACACCATGTGGCAGGCTGTAGAGTGCAGTTCCTTGTGATACCATTGGATTTCCTTGATCTTAAACAGCTGTCAAAAGGAGGCCATCCATCAGGTTCCAGAGAAAAAGTGAAAGCAGATCGTAAAGAGCATGACTGAAAACAGACCTGACCGGCACATATGGCCTCATAAAGAACATTGCTGTGCACTGTAAACATTTCCCATTTTTAGGGCGCTTAAGAGTAGACATTAACCAGACAGTGGCCACAGTCTGCTGCGCCGAGTAGGAGAGAGCTGAATTTGAATGAATTTGCCTTCTATTTCAGTCTTATCTGTGGGACTTGGCAACCGTTACGCTGTGATATTTCACCAGCATGTCACATCATCACCTGATAAGAACATTAGGATGATTCCACAAATGATGACAAAAGATGCTGTAGCTCAAAAAGATGTGCATAAAAAAGTTAGTGTTAAGTCTAGTTTGGAGGACAGTTTGAATAAAAATTGTCCTCAATTCTCCAAGAGTACAAATTGGTGCGATGACGCCACAGACAACTGGGATCCATTATTCTTCCCAAACCCCTTTGACTGTAAAAACACATTGCACACTTTATCTCCTTTCATTCCTTTATTACTCATTACACAATACATTAGAAATGCTGTGATCAAATCTGTGGAGTCCTTTTGATGACCAAAAGAGCCAAATACAGCTCGGTGACATCAGTAACATTTGATCATCGCCAGATTATTTTTTTTTCAGAGGAATGAGACCAGTCTGGTTTGGTATTTCCTGTGAAGACTGTGCTTCCATTCATATCCCAATCACTTTGATACCAGCCATCCTCTGTAGCCTTGATGACCTCACTTGAGAGTTCCCCCCTTCTAAAAATCATTCCAGATCAAAGAATGTGATGCTTGATCCTCTGATAATAGTGCAAAGCCCCCAGAACCTCAGATCAGACCCAGACTTTGTATTCCACTCTCTTCTCTTGCCTTTGTTTGCAGCTTTTGAAAGAAAAAAAAATGACATCCTGAATTTAAAAAAAAATTTAAAAAAGCATTTGGAAAGTACAACAGAAATGCACAGTAAGTCAAAAGATGGGTGAGCACTTAGTGGAGTAATGATGCCAGTTAGCATTGCCGGTCTCCCAGTTCGTGTGACCTAGATAGAGAATGACATGAGCAAGCTGTGGTGACTGGAATTGCTTCCATTTGCTCATCACTGCAGCATTGCTAATACATTTCTACTGAGAGATAGAGTGAATCTGTCAAGCACAACATGCAAATTTCTGTATATTTTATACCACAAAAAAAAAAAAAAAAGGAAACCTGACGTTTTACGTGACATTTAAAGATGTGCTTCAGTGGCGGGGAAAAGTTGGGGAAGTAGTGTTTTTTTTTTGTTCTTGCATATTTCTCCAGGCCTCTCTCATCTGTGTATATGTGCGTGTGTACATTTTATTAGATGCTAAATCTGCAAAATGAGAACGAATGTGATTGGAGTGTAAAGATGTTCTAACAGGGACAGAACACCTCTGAGTGGCCGTCCTCATCTCACCGTTTACATATTCATGAGGAGCAGCTGATGTTTTGGTCTATGAGACCTTCATCAGCAGGAAGATGCATCGAGACGATGACAAATTTGCACGTACCCACGATTGTGCACCGCCGAGGCACACAGACACACAGTCCCGTCCCTCCTCTGGAGTCCACCAAAAGAGGGGACAGTCCAAGGGCATCTTCTGGTCCCAGACGCTCCACAGTCTGACAAATCTGCCTCACTCTGCACTTTCCGCATAATTCCCTCTACTACGGGCCTAAATGACCTGCGTGATCGCCATGAATATCAATGTCACGCGTGTCCGTCTGAGTCAGTTCACTTTGCTTTGATGCATGTCGCCGCCTCTGCCGTTTAAAAGCCCGACTGGGCTCGAGGAAGAGGAGGATGCACCAGGAGCATATTGCTGGCAGAGGCATTTATGTCACCTTAAAACTTGCAATGTATACATCAGTTTGAGGAATGTAGCAGAAATTGGAGCATCCCTCTCAATCTTAAGCAACTTTGTCACCGTCTCTTCCTTGGGGGGAAATCATTATTTTTGCCTCCTGTCCAATCAGAGGCTGAGTTATGATTTAGCTGCGTCACCTCTGACTTTCACAAACAAGCCACAGTGAAAGATTAGGTTTTAAACGGCAAAGCCGGGTGCCATTCCCAGCTGCACTTATGAGCGGGTGAGTCCTCAAACTGCTTTACATTTAATCGTGTTCCATGAACTTTGAGTCATCGCTGCTGTTTTAAATAAATTAAGCTTAGTAATATTTTTGTTTTGATGTGAAACATTTCTTAAAGTACATAAACATGTAGTTTGGCCATCAAAGGAGACAGCTGAATTTTTAGTGTCCTATTCAAAGACTTAGTGCGAGTGATACCTCATGCAGTGGGGGGATTATTTAATCTCCTGCTGAATTCGTAAGTTTGCCCACTTACAAAGAAATGGACGGTCTCTTTTTTTTTTTGTTTTTTAATGGTGGTTTCATTTTAATGGAGAGAGACAGAACATCAGCATTGTGCATTATCCTGCTGAGAGAGGCCACAGCCATCAGGGAATAATGTTCCCATGAAAGGGTGAAAGGCTGCAACCGTGCTTAGGTAGGTGGCACGTGTCAAAGTAACATCCACATGGATGGCAGGACCCAAGGTTTCCCCCAACATTGCCCTTAGCATCACACTACCTCCACCTGGTTTTCTTCTGCCTGTAGTGCATCCTGGTGCCAGCTGTTCCCAAGGTAAATGACGCGCATGCACCCGGCCTCCTCCTTCCATTGCTCCGTGGTCCAATTCTGATGCTCCACATGCTGCTACCTTCAGCCGTGGACAAGGGTCAGCATGGGCACCCTGACTGGTCTGCAGCTGTGCAGCCCAGCTTGCAACAAAGTATGATGTACTGTGTATTCTGACACCTTGTGTATTCTGAACCAGCATGTTTGAGCCACAGCAGCTCGTCTGTTGGATCGAACCACACGTGCCAGCCTTCACTCCCCATGTGCATCAGTGAGCCTTGGCCGCCCATGACCCCGTTGCTGATTAACCGCTGTTCCTTCCTTGGACCATACTGACTACTGCAGGCCGGGAACACCCCACAAGAGCTGCAGTTTTGGAGACACTCTGACCCAGTCACCCAGTCCTCACAATCAAACTTGCTCAAATACTTACGTTTTTCCTGCTTCTAACACATCAACTTTAAGGAAAAACTGTTCACTTGCTCCCTGATATATCCCACCCACTGACAGGTGCCATGATGAAGAGATAATCAGTGTTATTCACTTCACCTGTCAGTGAATGTTATGTCTGATCAGTGTAAATACCAACACTCGTGCCAACAGAGGACCACATGGTCTTATTTCTAATCATTTATGAGGTTGTTTTCAGAATCAACTGTTTACGGAAAGCCAGATCTTCTGCCCCTGTACACTTTTACTATAGATCCTATGAACCTTCCTATAAACCAGGATCCTGGTGTTATGTAATAAATCAGATTGTTCTTTATATTTGCTGAGCTTTCTAGTTGGCCCGTGAACAAGTCTGATACAATTGTTTGTTAATTTTGCTCTTTTTCCCAGCTGAGTGATGGTTTTCTAGGTCACTTTTAATGCCATCATGATGAAAGTGTGGACATGGTGTGGGACTGTAAGAAGAGAAAAAACAAACACTTAAAGATGATTGTATAGTGAATATACGAGAGATGAAGGGGAGGGTGGAATACTGAGGAGGATGATCTCAGGCAGCCTTTCCTCGACCACTGACCAAAACTGCTGCTGTAGCGGTTGTACAGGTTATGCAGTGCGTTAACATGTGGCAAATATAAGCAGCAATGTGTGTGATTAGCTACATTTTGAGATTTCTAACGATATGGTGTGATGGTCTCCAAAACGGGCTGTGATATGTAAGAGGAGAAACTACGAAACTAAATGTTTTCTGGAAAGAAAAGAATCCAGAGGAAATGGAAAAGGCGGGCTTCTAAAAAGCACTAACCTTTAAGTCAAACAAGTGAATAAACCAGAAGCTGAGGCAAAAGTTTAGCAAAGCTCAAAAGAAAAGATAATCCCTCTCCAAGGAAAGGTGTAGAATACTGAGTGCACGCACAACATGAACGCTGCCAAAACAGCCCGCTGGCACCAGGAGAGCCCTCTCTCTCAGCTTTTGACTCTGGGCTCAGGTGATTAGCAAGTGGAATCAGCTGTGCTCAATCATCTGTCATGGAGAGGACAAACACACACCCACACACACACACACACACACACAGCACCTAAGGAATTTGTCAATTAATTATGTTTATTAAGTCATTTTTCTCTATAGGTAGTGAAGCTAGGGGTTAAGAGTTTATATTTTTATAGTCATATTCAACTGCAGCCACGTGATGGTAGGGACAGTGGTGTGCTATGCTATATGTTTGCCTTGGGATACATGCTGTCAAATTGGATGTCTAATAATGGAAGAGCTTATTTTCACACAGGGACGTTGAGAAGACCCTTGCTGATTTCAAACAGGCGATAGTGGCAGATGTAGGGATGTATATATCCCTACATCTATCCCCATCTTTGAACCATCCCTTAGTTATGCTGCTATAGGCCGAGGCTGCTGGGAGAGGCTTCCGTCGGGCCGCTCTGTCATAAAGCCCCGACTGGTGGAGGGCTGCAGTGATAGTTGACTTTGTCCCATCTCCCTACTGCATCTCTGGAGCTCAGCCACAGTGATCTTTGAGTTATTCTTTACCTCTCTCACCAAGGCTCTTCTCCCACCATTGCTCAGGTTGGCTGGATGGCCAGGTCTAGGAAGAGTTCTGGTCTCCCAAACTTCTTCCATTTAAGGATTATGGAGGCCACTGTGCTCTTAGGAACCTTGAGTGCTGCAGAAATTCTTCTGTAACCTTGGCCAGATCTGTGCCTTGATACAATTCAGTCTCTGAGCTCCTTGGGCAGTTCCTTCGACCTCATGATTCTCATTTGCTCTGACAGCGCTGTGAGCTCTTATATAGACAGGTGTGTGCCTTTCCTAATCAAGTCCAATCAGTTTAATTAAACACAGCTGGACTCCAATGAAGGAGTAGAACCATCTCAAGGAGGATCAGAAGAAATGGACAGCATGGGAGTTAAATATGAGTGTCACAGCAAAGGGTCTGAATACTTATGACCATGTGATATTTCACTTTTTCTTTTTTAATAAATGTGCAAAAATTTCTACATTTCTGTTTTTTTTCTGTCAAGATGGGGTGCTGAGTGTACATTAATGAGAAATAAAATGAACTTTTTTGATTTTAGCAAATGGCTGCAATGAAACAAAGAGTGAAAAAATGAAAGGGGTCTGAATACTTTCCGTACCCACTGTAATTTAAGGTTAATTGTGTCATTTGTGGTAAATATGATAAATTTTCTAAATTTTCATGGTTAAATATCTCAGAGAAACAGGACTTCGCTGCACACTGAAAACTCTTGAGGCATCTCTTTTTCCCTCTCTTTTTAATAAAAAACAGTACTTGAATGCCTCCGTTGCAGTTGTTTATCACACTAAATGTTCCTTTTATGATCATCACTGCGTGCACTTATGTCACAGCGGGGCTCCTGCTGTCATTTTGTGTCACTTCCTCCAATATGACACAGGCGACCACTGGTACTTATCCAGGACAAGTGCCCTTCAAATGAAATATCCCTCTGCCAGATTTCAACATGCAGAGCCGTCAGGCTCAGCTGCTCCAGCATCTGACCTCTCAGACTGGCTGCTCTCCACCACACATTACGGTTGTATAATGAGGACTAAAAAAAGAACACTGACTCAAGCTTTAAAGGTTAGATTTATAGTCGATCAGAACTGATGTCATGTCTGCATCTCACTCTCTCGCTCTCTCTTTTTTTTTTTAAGCCAAATTGAAACCTTTTTGAAAAAAAGCTACAGGAGTGCGTTACCTATTGATTGTTTTGCATGTGTGAGGAGCGCAGCAATCGATGGAACATCTCCCAAAGCATCCACCGACTGGCATTTGAGGGGGACAAAAGCAAACACGTAATTACTTGACGCAAATGAGAGAGAAAAAAACATGAAAAACACAGAAATATCCACAGCCAGAAGAAATTCCTTTTATATAATTCTCTGTTGACTAAATATCAGACTGGAATGATCCCTTCAGCTATTTTCAGTCTGTTCTTCGTTGTCTCTTAATATCACCCTAGACTTTCACACGACACAGTTAACTGCATTTGCTTTACCTTTTGGAGAAACACGGGGAAAAAGGAAGCCTGATGTTTCCAGTGCCTGTTCGGTGTGACCACTTTAGGCCAGGCCAGTGTAGGCAGTTGTGTGTGCTCTATTAAAATAACTGCATGGATAATGTGCCTACAGTAAATTTGGACCTGTGCCTTTTGATCCTTTTTTTAAAAATCAGAGCCCACTCATATGTCACTTTTCAGGACATTACATTCGGCGAGGGAACTTTATTTTTGTGCTAAGCCCTAATTGTTGGTACAAACAGTCTCTGTGGTGCTAATAATCAAGCAGATAAGCAGATGAAGCTGATGTTTCCTGATGCAGCGCTTTAGAGCTGGTATTTATGAAGCATGGGAGACATGCCAAGTGCGAGATAAACTGCAACACGTTTGAAGTTCGGAAGCACAAAAACTGCTGTGCACCGGTCGACTCTTCTGGGTCTTACTCTGTGCTTCTCACTGTGTGCCGCAACTTTCTAAACTTAAGCTTTTCTGTTGCACCTTGATCATACCGCCTCTTGAGCACCAGTAAGATAGAGCCATCAATAATTGATTCACCAGAACAGAATCTGTGGGCTCTTCAAGAAGTGGCTTATGTCTGCAGTTGGTGTTTTATTAGGCATTTGAAGACAAAAAAAACCCTCCAACACTTCTTGCCAATCTCTCTCCTCCTTTGAAGTAAAGAATAAAGGGGGGGTAATTTCGATTGAAATGACAGGTCCGAGCGCAGCAGTTTATCTTTAAAAGATGTCACTTGCAAAGTGCCGCATGGAATTCACAATATAACCTCAAAATCCTCCAGTGACTATTGTCTGAAACTGCACATCCAGTTCAGCACTGATTCACCACTTCCTGTAGCTCTGAACTGTTTACACATTAACCAATGGTGATGCATTTGAAAATGCAAATGTGTGATGCAATCCAATGCCAACTTTTTATATACAACGTGTAGAAGATGTCAGATTCTGCCCATTATGGGAGCAGGGCATGTGATTGTCTAATTGGTAATCGGTCTCCTGCTGTATCCAGGTCTATGGGAAAGCAGCCCTGGGGTAGCCATGTTTTAAAAAAAATCATTAATTTTGTGAATTATGGTCATTATTAGAATCAGAAAGGACAAATTTGCAGATTATCCCACTTGTAGATCAGCTGTGGCTGTGGCGTCCTCGGTGTTGCACTCGGATTCACCCCCTCGCTTGTCATGTCTGGTTTCTAAACACCAAGATGGCAAGGGTGAAAACACTCAGCCTAGCTCAAGGCCTGTAACAGGAATTCACTAACCAGCGGGCGACTACTGCAGCTGCATCCACATTTTGTGAAATCAATGTGCAGCACCCTTTCCGACACTAATTTCCAGTTCTGATAATGCATCTCAAATAGATATGTTCCTGCTGTGTACTGCGTGTAAGAAAGGGCAGTTCAGACAGTGTCCCGGCCTGATTCCCCCTCCATCATTGTCTGCAGTCCATTTGTGGAAATGTCTATGGAGATTTATCGAAGGGAAAAGGCATCCATTTGCATTAATGGCAACCACGCGCTCTATGAAATGTCCTAGGTCCTATGACGAAGAGTAGGACCTAATCCTTTAGCTTTTCCTAAGGGGAGCACATTCATTTTACGTGATTCATGTACAAGAAGTGGAAACCACTCTAACTCCATGGTAACAGACATGTAGAAACTAAGATACAGTGGCACATGACCGAAGCTTGTAGCCACCGGGCTGTGGATCACATGTGGAGGATGAAAGGACAAGTGAGGAAAAAGATCCGGGGAAAGAAAAGGACTGTTGAGGTCAGAAGGGGTGCAAACAGACAGGAAGTGGTTAAAAAGGGAGAGAAAAATAAAAGAAGTGGGGAGAAGCCCATCTGGAACCTCCTCTATTATTGGATGTGATTTTTCCTCTGAGGAGATGAAGAATGAACGTCCCTCCTCATTACTGTAAAAGTGGGACAGAAGGGGGGGGGGTGCCCGATGACGGCGCAATCGCTGTCACATATTTGATCTTATTTTATTAACTCAGCAAGGCGAGACACTTTTCCTCCGTGGAGTGCCGGCAGTCTGTTGTGCTGCAGATGAAGCGAAGCATACTGCAAAAGACTTGGGGTCACTTAGTAATGCCAGAAGCAGAGCCGGAGGGGTAGGGTTCAATGCGACGGGGAAAATGGGATTTCTACATGTTGAATATATTCATAATAACAAGTGGAATCTTGGATTCTCTCTGCAATCCGGTTATTGTCCGGTGAGAATGTTTGGCCCAGCATCCAGATTAAGAACTGAAACTTTTTTTTTTTTTACTTTCTGTCATTTTAAACATCAAAAATATTCCATTTCTAAATATAAAGTTTTGATCAGAATCTGATTTTCTTTTTTTCTAATCAAGAAGGGAGTTGTCAGGCTCAAATTGACACACGCGTAATTAGAGCACAATCACAGCAGCTCTGTTAATTAAAGCAGACTGTGAGGTTAGATATAATAAGATGGGATTAGATGAAACTCTTTGTCCTCTGAGGACTTTCCCATAGCTCAATTAACTCTGCAAATAACCTGAATAAAATACGAGCGTATTGCAATATTCATTTTCTGCACGATAAGGGATACCGTATGAATTATGCAACAAGAAAGAGGAGCAGCTCATATGCGTGTATATGTTTACATTGAACGCAGCGAAGATGCATTGTTCTGTCGATGCAACCTGGTGAGGGTTTAGACTGCCGTCCACACACCACCGCTCTCCAATTTGTTTCTTGCTCTCTCAGGGAAAGGCGAGGTCCTTTAACCTTCTCTGCCTGGAACTTGAAATGAGAAATTCAGTAGCTCACCCTGGGAAGCACGCTCATTAAAACATATTGGGCTTCAAATCCTGCTTTTTAGTATCCGGGCCATGAATATGCGCTATACAAAGATATCATCTGTCTCGTTGCGCTTGCAGAGAGCATTGGTTCTTGACCCAGTGGGTATGAGAAATAAGAACACTAAAAAATTTTCCTACGCTTGATATCGTGATGCTTTTTTTTTTTTTTTTTTGCTGCAAGATCTGCAACTTTCCCGCTTTACCCTCAGATGTTGTCAGCTGTATTATTAGAAAGAAAGAAGCCTCATGCGTGCAGGGTTAATTATATAATTTCAAACTGCTTGTTGTGTCACGTTTTCCCCCCACGATGTAAACGAGCCAGAGGGGAAATAAATTGCTACAACTGTCTCTAAGAAGACGCCAGATGCCGTCAGTCACTCCACTGTGACAGCAATGCTCTTGTGTACATTTTGTGCCGTTCGCACAGATTAGCATGTCCCCAGGTTGAGTATCTTAAAACCCCTGTAACGTCCTTCTTTACTGATTAACGGTTTGGAGGAAGTTTGTATATTTCTTGCCTGCGCACAGGAGGGCCAACACAAAAGAGCTCCGCTTGCTGCAGCTTATTTGTCACCCTGATGATAATCTATAATAGCCGGGTTGCCTGCCTGTGTGGGCTGAACTCAGCTGGCTGCAGCCTGGGGACTCGGGTTGCCATGCAGCTTTGGCAAAAAATCAGACAGAAAATAAGCAAAAAAAAAAGAAAGCAAATGAGAGAGAGAGAAACTTGGGATTAGGCAGGATTTATACAGATGCAGAATAATTTCTGATGACATTGCTCTTAGTAACACAGTTCCACATCATTATGTTTGTGTGCCTGCAAACTGTCAGCGTGGCACTGTGCCACAAATATTGACCGTCAGTTGCGCCTGTGGTTTGATTACTAAAATCTGCCGTCTGATTTGCCCACTAGCTTCTGGTGCTTTGAGTCGGCCAAGTGATGTTTTCTTTTTCTTCTTTTTTTTTAATTTTGCTAAAAAGAAGAAAAAGAAAAGATGAAAAGCGAAATTGAAGTTACATAAAATGCAAAGTAAACAGTTTACAGAAGCTGGCATTAAGCATCGTTTTCTATTGAACTTAATGGGTCACAGCTGGAAGGACGTAATAAAGCAATATTTTGGCAAGCCGCTCCCTGTTTACCTTGTATTTCTTGCTCTACTAGCATGCTAGCCTGGTATCCTTAAAGGCGACCACTGCCGATTTCCAACATCAAAGTCTGTTTACAGGTTTGGGGAAGTATTACTGCACATTTTATATAAAGTAAAATCTTACTGGCTCCGGGGGGATCTGTGTGAAGTCTAATAAACAAGCCTGAGCTGAAGACATGTTTGAAAATGAAAAAAAAAAAAAAAATCAAGTGGTGTGAAATTAGCTTACCAGACCCCAGTAGTAGTTCAAGGCAACATTACCTGGGACAAGACGAGCAAATTACTCTCAGTAGTTTAGCTGTATTGTGGGTAATGTAGGCATGAGATTTTAAAAAGTGTCAAAACCCAACTCCAAAAGACTTGGTTTACTGTGTGCTGTGTACATTAAAGGAGAAGGCAATGATTTGTAAGTAATTTCATATATTAAAGTAGCACAAAGACAAATCAAATATTAAATCTAATAATAATAAATTAATAATAAATTATGCATGCTTTTTCTTATCAAGTCTGTGACCTTGAAAATGGAGAAATCTCTGTATGCAAGGGCCAAAACACAATGCTGAATGGTTGTGAAAGAACCGTCTGACTCGTCTGTGTACAGTCTTTAAACAAGCATCTCAATGGTGTTGGGTGCACATGTACTCACCCGTGAAGGCACCAATAATGAATCATTTGATTTGCAGTTTATTCCTGTTTTTATTTACATTTTTCACAGTGCCCCAGTGTAGAGTTAAACTTAGTACAGGGTTTGTGTGGAAACTAAGGACATCCCCTGATTTAATAGCATTCTGTTGTAGATTTGCTGCTGTGCTCGGGATCATTGTCCTGTTGTGTGACCCAGCTCGAGCCATGCATTAGCTGTCAGACAGATGGCCTCACACTAGACTCTAGAACACTTCGGTGTACAGAGGAGTTCATGGTTGACTCAGTGACTGCAAGGTGCCCAGAACCTGTGGCTGCAAAAGAAGCCCAAATTATCACCCCTCCACCACCTTGCTTAATAGTTAGTGGTTGTTAGTGAGGTGTTTGTGCTGAAATGATGTGTTTGTTTTTCTCCAATTCTGGCACTGTGCGTTGCGCCCGGCCATCTCCACGTTGATCTTGTCTGTCCAAAGGACACAGGTTTGCTTCATGTTCCTTTTGGAGAGATCAGGCTTTCTCCAGGCAGCCCATCCAATCAAACCATACTTGTTCAGTCCTTTTCTAATTGTGCTGTCATGACCTTTAACATTTAACATGCTCACCGAGGCCTGTGGAGTCTGAGACTGAGCTCTTGGTTTTCTGCATTTTCCTTGAGCACTGCACAGCCTGACCTTGGGTGATCTTGCAGAGGCATCCACTCCTGCGAAGATAGACTGATGGACTTTAAATTGTTTGGAAACAGCCGTATAACCTTTCTCAGATTGATGGGAAGCAACATTTGATTCTCTAAGATCATTGTTGATGATTTCATTTCTTGGCATTGTGTTAACACACACTTGCATGATCCAGCAAACTGCCAAAAACTCCTGCTTTTATAGAGGCGTTCACACTTGCTGATGATCAATTAATCAAGTGCATTTGATTAGCAGCACCCGGCTGCTACTTACCCTCTTAATTCCTTTAGAAGCAGTAAGGGTGTGCTGCAGAGAGCCATGTGAAAACTTTGATTGTAGCTCACTTTTGTAGAGAAGATTGTGGTTTCCGTAACTTGTAATTAAGCTGCCTCACACTAAGAATCTCCCAACGCTAACCAAAACTGTGTGGGCTGCCCTTCACTGCCCTTTAAACAATGTTTATTTGCCATATCCGTCTAACCAGAGCAGTTCAGTAACATGAACCATTGTTTTCTAAAGTGCAGTGCTTCTATTTTTTTTTTTTTTTTGTAAGAGGACACATCCCGTCTATTTTAGGCCTCAAAGATACAAGTGTTAGTATTTATAAGAAAACTCCATGAGGCATCTTCAAGTTGAATGCTTAATACACCTCTCTGGCACCCTGTGGACCAGCCATTACAAACTCACGCTGTGCAGCCAAGCATTGTTCGAATTCCGCCGAGGCTAAATTGTAGTCAAGATTCTGAAGGTTCCAAAATGCCAGATATGTCAGGCTGATGTTTAAGGAAAATGTCTGAAAAGACCCACAAGAGAATTTCCTCTCATGACCACTGTATCTCCTACATTTCCACACGTCTTGACTGCCACCTCAGCTCTTCCCTGATCCCAATCCACCTCTGTGTATTCAGTATCTATTATTTAGGCTTCGCTGTCTGCCAGATTTGTGCCCACACACTCGTGTGCTTGATTGATATTCTGATTTCGGATGGTTCCTGTTCTTTCCTGTTACCTGCCCGGCTGCCATCTGTTGTTAGATTGTTTTTGATCGTCAATAAATCACCTGAAATGGTTCCTGTCTGCCTGGTTTAGACAGCACCAACCGTGACATTTGCAGTTAAACAAAAGACGCAGTCCTGACATCTCTGATGATCTTACTGCAAAAATACATATAGCTTCAATCACAGCCGATATGGACGGTCCTGTGGGAAAAGACTTTTCCATCTTTGGAGCTGGGATGTTAATTTTTGCACAGTAAAAGTCCACTGAAACAATGCACACTCATTTATTTGAAATCTTTGCTTCGTGGCATGCAGCAACATCATCGTAGCAATTAGTGCCAAGTACAATAGGTAACCTGTCAATCAGACATCCCTCGGTACATCTGCATTGTTGATTTTTATTGAAGTTTGAGTAGGAGTTGCTCTTTTCTTTGTTCTTTTTTTTTTTTGTCGTGGCTTCTCATGCTAATCACCCACTTCGACTGCCGATAACAGAAATGGAAAACAAATTTATGCCAAGGGATACCAGGGAAGCCAAACAATGGCAGGCTGCGTGGCGTCTGCAATCAAATATAAGCAAATGCAAAACTCATGGAGTGCAAAAATATTCTCTAATTTGTTTCCTCTTTATTTATAGTCCATGGAAATGTGATAATTTTACTGTAGCCTCACGTTAGCACAAAGAACATACTGATCCTTAATGGATAGCATTTGTTTACCCCCCTTGCAAAAGGACGTGGCTAAAATAACACCGCCTGCTTTCCATGGTCTCCTGCAGTTTTCCCCTCTGCCTCCTCCTCGCTACAGGTCACGCGGCATCCTGCCAGTGTTTGAGGACACAGGCTTTTGTCGAAATTTGTAGATGTAAACAACTCAATAGGCTGACAAGAACCCGGCCCTCTACAATAACAGTGTTCTGTTCCCCCACGGCTCTATTTCCTTTCATGTTTGTATCTTAAGAGTGTGGCTGCACATAGCAGAAAGAAAGAGAAGAAAAGAGGGAGAGAGAGAATTAGCTTCCAGTGCTGGTGCCACAGTTCCCTGAACTTCAAAAGGCTGTAAGGGAAACTTTCCCACATCTTGATGCTGCATTCACCTCCGTGGCACAATCGGGAAGGCTCCATCTATCCCCATCTTCAGCTACTCCCTGATACGGACCTGGAATATATAAGGTTTTGTCTGGGTAATGAATTAAGTTAGGTTTTCACTGACCTGCTTCCACATAGCTTAAATAAAAATCTCAATAACACATGCAGTAACAAATACAGCACTGTGCAAAAGACTGGCTGCTCCCTGTGGCTATCTATAAAATGACTAATAATAAATGCTATTCAGCAGCAAAAATGTAATTTGGTTCATACACTATTGTGCAGAAGTCTTGAGTCACCCTCCATATCTTTATTTTTAGGAGCCAGATGTTGCTGTATTTTTTAAGTGGTCTTAAGTAACAGTACTCCAGACTTTCTGAAGGTCTTTCAAAGTTTTGTTTCTTTTTTAATCTTCTTTTCTGTCGTTTCTTTCATTTAAGCACAATAAAGCTCCTAACTCAAGGGATGCGCCAGTGTTGTCTCTGCACGTGATTAGCAAAGAAGCTTTAAATTGTATCTTTAGAAACTTTGTTACTAGCAGCCTGACACAAAAACACATAATTTGCTCCCATGTCTTTACGTGAATCTACAAGAAATGCCAAAGATAGCACGCCTCAACAGGCATAACATCGTGTTTTTAGTACCAACAAGGTGATTCCCAAAGAACTGTTAGCTGAAAACCTGGCACATCTCAGCATGGTGTGCGAGGTGTCCTTGAAAATTTTGAGGAAATTGGGAAAGTGTAGGACAAAAATGAAGCGTTGGGGCTAAAAAGAACATCTACAGCAGATGAACAATATCTGATAGTCACATTCTTTAGAAACAGGAATAAAGACCTGACACAGGACCTGAGAGATGCTTCTGGCCCCCAGCATGGTGTGTGGTAAAATGCTTCAAGGGCGGCTGTCAAGAAGCCATTCTCAAGGAAGGGAAACAGGAAGAAAAGGCTGAGGTTGAAAATCAGTGGCAACAAATCTGGAGTGATGAACCCAAATTTGAAAATTTTGGTTCAAATCATCGTCAATATGTACAGCAGAGGTCAAGAGGCAACAGTGAATATCTACAGCCATCGCTATAACATGGTTTGGGGATGGATTTCAGTCAGTGGTGTTGGAGATCTTGTCAAAATGAATGAATTATGAATGCAGCATGGCAGTGATCTCAAACACAATGCCAGTGCAGTAAAAGCATATCTAGATTAAAGAAAAAAAAAAAGCACTCTATGGAAAACTATCAGTGATGGATCGGCCTCCCCAGAGCCCGGACCTCAACATTAGCGAAGCAGTGTGGGATTATCTTGACAGAGAGCAGAACAAAGGGCAGAAACATCCAAAGAAGAGCTTTGAATGTCCTTCAAGAAGTCTGGAGACCTGTTCCTGAAGACTACTTAAAGAAATGAGAAGAAAGCTGCCTCAGAGAGTTCAGACTGTGCTGAAGAATAAAGGTGGTCACACCAAATATTGATTTCAAACTTGTTAGAATTGTACAAACTCTGTTTTTGCCTTGCATATTGTATTTCCATGTAAATGTTCACATTTTAATAAATTGCTGTACCTATTTTGCATTTTCCAAGCAAAATATAAAGGAATGAGGATTGGCTCAGACTTTTGCGCAGAACTGTACACTGTAAAATTTTTATAATGTCCCTGTTTGCACTGCGCAATAAGAAACCGAGATTTCACTTTGCACCCATGTGCCCCACACAGCTCAGTACCTGGAACACTGGCTCCATTAACATTTAACACTCAACTGTCATCACCGCACTCTCAGACACGTTGGCCTCTTAATGGCTAAATCTCTATGCTGTACACATCCGCAAGAAGCAAAGTATAAACACAACATAATTGAAATAAAAACCACAACACTACTAGATTATGGTGTTTTGTACATTAAAAAATCAAGTGAGATTATTAAACTATTATCCTCATTATAAAGGCAAAAGTAAATAAACCCAATATAAGTAAGTACATTTACAAAATGTATATAATATTTATTTACACAAATGCATTGCTTACATTTGCTGTGTAACCAACGTGACATTTTCTACCATTCTTATTCTATTATTAAAATTAGGCTTAGTCTGTGCAGGAAGTGTGCGCGCTGGCACAAGAGGCCGTGCAGTTAGTCACCCACAGGCCGAGCTGATTGGAACTCCTAATCAAAAGATACAATTGAGGGTGAATGATGAAACGCAAAATCGAGATGTCTGCTCGCTCTGATATTTGCATTTTTCCATTTAAGCCTTCCACCCCGAGACACTGTCACCTCATTCAAGCTCCGCGGCTTCTCGGAGCTACAGTTCATTTTAAAAGTGATGTATGATTAGCCTTGCCAGCCACGATCCTAATTGAAATACTTCTGCTGTGCAGCGGGGGTGGGGTGGGGGGAGGCAGAGATGCACAGCTGTGCCTGTTTCAGTTGGTCGAAATCAGTTGTTCGTGCCCATTTCGCTCTGCAGACTAAAGATTCTTGCGGTGCTCAGAATTGCTGCTAATGTCATGCGAAGGGAAGTTTTAACCGAGCGCGTACTTACATTCGATGCAAAGGACCCACGGTTTGTTTTTAGTTCAACGATGTGCAAAACTAAGTTGAGTTCATTTGCACCTCAGTGCTGCTGCTGAGCTCCAGCACGCTCCCCTATTTACCGCAGACTGCGGCGTTCGGTACTGCGACGAGATCTGAAAGCAGCTCCAGAGTGGTGCGCACTTTGGATTGTGCAGAGTATGTGACACTGCTGCACTCCTGACTCAGAGTACAGTAGCTTCCCGGGTAATGGCAGAGTGTGTGAAAAGCCCCAAAGCATTTCCTTCTCTCCCTTCAGATTGGCAGCACAAGGCACCCATCCTTTCCTTTAACGAGAGATTTGTCTCCCTTTCTGCACAAGTGGAATCCAAAGCTTGTTTGGTTGCTTGGGGTCTGTTTTTTGCAGAGTTCAGCACAGTGACTGATGTATTGCCTCAGCAAAGAAACCAAATTATTGAACACAGTTTATGTTTTCCTGTTGTAAGGGGGGGTCTGTCAGGGGTGGTGGTGGTGGGGGTATTGGGTAATAATAATAATAATAATAAAAAAAAGCATTACTAAAGCCTCAGGTATACAAACTTGTTGCAGAAGTGGTGGCGAACATGCAGAAGAGACACCCATTTAAATATGATTTGCAAATTATTTTTGTTGCTTGCCGCTGCCAGCAGCTAATTATTATTCACAGTGGGGACAACAATGTGTCATCTTCTATTTGCTGAGGGATTAGGGTGATACGGCTCGAAATGCACATGTTCCTCACACGGAACGGAGGTGCCGAGGGCCCAAACATTACATTTGCACTTAATTTCGATAGCTGAAAAATAAGCGAACCTCCAGGCGTCACGACCGTGAGACCTCCTGTATATTGTTGAAATGCGCGTCGCACTGTATGCTCATTCATTCCCATAGCTCTGCATTAATCCTAAAGATAATCAGTTACACTTCTCTTAAAAATATCACTGTGTAAACGGAGAGAAGCAAATATTTGTCTCTTTGTTCTCGCTCCCGTGCATGTGCCTCTCATCTTTTTCTGCTGCTTTTGCTGTTTCTTACTGATGAAAGGTTTTCCAAAACTTTTGGACTCACAAAGCAAATAACTGTGTTTGCCTTTATTTATTTATTTATTTTAATATTTTCTTGCTTTCACAGTGGTTTATTACAGAGAAAACAACTAAATTACTGTGTGTGTGTGTGTTTCTGCTGTACAAAAGGGGGTAAAATGCAAATATGATCAATTCTGTGTTATCCGTGAAGCATCAAAGTGAAGCATAAAATTGTTATTGCAAACAGCATAAGACAGCATATATTTTAGTGACTGTAAAAACACTGTTTCGACCTGTTTGCAGAATCTTGTCCATTTAAATCCATTGTTACTGCACACTGTGAATCACACATCAAGAAATGCATTTGCTATCAATCTGACTGTCCGAGCGAGCTTCAGCTGAACTCGTGAGTACTGGAGTTTAGGGTGAGATCGAAAAGTTCTGGAAACAGGTCCACAGAACTCAGAACCCTTAACTGACTGACATTCAGGGACATCTTCTGGACTGTTTTGAGTGAGGCAGCTAATTTTAGATCTCTCAGTGAAAGTCCTGTCACGAAGTCCTGAATTTGCGCCTCCACCCCCGTGTTGGGTCTCCTCCGGTGTCAAACTGAAGTCCTTCAACTTGATTTTCATTTTTGTGGAGTGGAGCAAGTCACAAGGAAGCATATTTAACGAGTGATCCAGGTGGGGAGCGAAGACTGAGTTGATGTGGGCAAAAAGCTGCCCGTGTTTTTGATGTGCTCTGAGTAGGCATGCTGGCACACACCATTGTTCAGGTAATTTCCTCTGTATGTTCTCCTCCAGTCACCTCTTGGCTTTTCAGCAAAACTCTTTGTTATCAGTCTGAGTCTGGAAGGCTAATTCACAGTGCACAATCGGATGAATGACAAAAAAAATGTTGGGCGTGTCTCTTGTGTCCCCAACCCTTACTTTTGTGGTTGTAAACTAAGGATTCATCAAATGAAAACTGCTGAAGCCCTTTCTACCATTCTTGGAGAGTAAGCTCTCAACACTAGTGATGATCCTTTATAAGAAATTTGGGTCAGTTTAAAAATTGTAATTGCTGTCTGTTCTTTGCACAAGTTGAGGCCTGTGGTGAATTTGTGGTGCTCACAGGGCAGCCGTAATTAGTTTGCAAGAACAGAAAGGCCATGAGGCATGCTTTGCAAGACCTGACGTAAGGGTGAAACTCAAGTTGAACAACTGGAGAGATCCAGATACAGTTGAGGACCTGACCCCCCCCCCCTTAGATTTGTTTTGATCTAGCAATGTGCTGTTCTGCAGCACAAATCTGCATGTGTAAATATAATGCTGAAGGCATACCCAGTGTGTTGAAATGTGAGTCCTGACCAAGCTTATGTGATTCTCATCATTATGTGATCAACACATTCTCCCTGGGAGCGAGAATGTGCCGATCCACGGGTGATCTGTGAGACAAATATTTGGACAAGCTGAAGAGCCCATGGGGCTGATGTTTTCTGGCTCAGTTTGAGGCCTCAGCCATTCAAGTTTTCTCTCAGTAGTGAAAGATGACACTTTAGCGTCTTCTGCTGAAACAGAAAGATCAAGGGATGCTATTTTTAATTCCCAGCGCCTGCTTATAGAGAATTTGCAATCTTCATTCTTCCTAATGGATCTCAAAAGTGAACCTCCAACACTGAACACAAATCAAGAGACTTGGAATCTGTAATTTGAGAAGATCCAGTTTCTCAAAAGCTAAACTGATAGGACCATGTTATGACAATTTGGGCACCATTTACCTTTGTGCTTACAAATGCAGATGACGTTCAAAAGTAAAGAGCTAGCTAAATAGCCAGCAGTTTCAAGACTGCCTTTTCACAAATGCAACCCCTCTTTTGCTCTCTTTGTTAACAGTTTACAATATTTACAATCAGTGTTGTAGTCAAGACCACCTAACCCAAGACTTTTAGGGTCCAAGACCGAGTCGAGACCAAGACCGAGGGAGGGTGGGACCGAGACAAGACCAAGACCAGTGCCCCACTCTTCATAACATAATAAAATGTGAAACATGATCAAAATCACTTCTCAAATTGATCTGAAAGATCCACATTCCCATAAAAACACCTAGATATTAAACACTCACAGCTCAAATAAATATAACCATCTTTGGGTGACTTCCATCATTTATCACAGAATGTAAAACAATTTATCAGAGTTCATCACAATAGTCTTTACTTTTCTCTGCCTTTCATAAACAATACATAGAGTTATGTTGTTTTTAAACCAACAAGTGGGTGCTATTTCAAAACCATACAGCTAAATGTGTAGAACTGAAAAAATAGCAAACACTCATCGACAGTAAGAACTAAAGCCACAAGTTTCTCTCTTAAACAGATTAAAGTTGCAGTATGTAACTTTTATAAAAAATCAGTTTGTTACATATTTGTTAAAACTGATGTCACCACAGTGTGAAACAGATAATCTGTGAAAAAAATCGAGCTCCTCACCTCCTCCCTGAACCGCTCCCAGTCAAAAACAACCAATCAGAGCCAGGAGGAGGGTCTTAGCACTGTCAATCACTCCTCGTGTATGCGCTGGCCAATGTAGTGGTGTGCGATACTGCAAGATTTGGTATCAATCCTATGCCAAGCAAATACAGGGCCAGTATCACCGATACTGATACCAATACTTTTTAATAATTATGAAGAATTTTCATGAAGTTGAACTAATTTGAGATTTTTTTCCTTTGGATCATTTATTAGTTAAAACCCAGGATAGAATTGGGCAAAGTTTATAAGTAATTAGAAAATACCTTATCAAAATAAAAGTTATTGTTCTGAAAAAATAGAACATTAACAAAACAATTTTCCCCATACATTGATGTCTGGATTTTTTCTTTTGTAAACAAAGTGTACAAAATCATCATTCAAGAACAAATGCAAACTTTTTTTTTTCCAGGTAGATTGTTCCTAAAGTATAATACAAAAATGTAATAAAAAAATATCCCTTCATTCACTAATTTTCTATACTTTCTTAAATAAACAACCTGTACAACAAAAGGAATTTGCTTTAAATGTTTTATAGCAAATTCCTTTTTTTCCCAAGTGAAATATGTTATGTGTCACATGACGGTATAACAAAACACTGTGGAGACGGGAGGAGCAAAGTGTGGCTGCTCTGTGCTGTGACAGAATCGGCTCTTAGACAGTCAGC